>JAUMHA010336574.1:0-13694 GCA_032359765.1 Saxidomus gigantea | reverse complement strand
AGTTTTTCACACATAACTTTTTTCTAATTTTTCATTGCCACCAGTTTTGTATAATAAAAATTGTTAAATTAAACGTGTCACGGGGTACATATCGTTTATTGAATTAAAGGACGTCGGCAGATCGTACGCACGTGCCATGTAAGCGTATTCTGTATTCATCACAAACGGCAAGTTTATAAAAAGATAAAATAACGTAATATATGGGGAAAAGAAAGAAATAAGCATACATTGACAATCAGTTACAATCCCAAACTTTCCTTTAGTTTCAACTTTAATACTAAAAATACGAGTGAGATAATGAGAAAATTTTGTCCAACTATGAAGACACACACACTACGATTTCACATATGCCGAGATTGTATTAAAAAATGAAGAATAATGATAAAAAAAGTATTGTTTGCATCACAGACTTACACAATTACGTAGACTTTGTTTAATGATTCTTTTCGCTTACAGTCTGAAAACACATAGTGTAAAAGGCAACGAAATTAAAGCTTTATAGTTATTATTTGCTTAGTCAATTAATTCTGATTTTCCTACTGATTTGATTATCAAGTTATTTCACCACAAGGTTCTTCCTAAGCTGACGCATGGGTCCGAAATATTTGGTTTTATTAATATTGATAATAACTTCTTTACTAATTTCTGTGAAAAAATCACTAAAGCCCGAAAATCAACGCCATTATACATGTTAATGAGAGAACTAGGGTACATATAGTATAATATAATATACATATAATATAGTATACATATAATGTTACCATTGAATCCGTGAGCTTTCTAATGTAGTATATATTTCAACTGGTGGATCTGATAATCGGGAACGAACGCTCATTTTTAACATTAAAACGTATACACGTTAAACCAATGAATATGGCAAAATTATACAAAATAATATAGCTACAACTATCAGCTCTTATTTGGTGTCCAAATTATTTCAATATGTTAATAAATGAATAAGTTATGAATGTATCCGCGATACCCATTTTTTTCAACTGGATGATTTGAAATCTGGACTGATCGTTCATTTTTGATATCAAAACATACATATTCAGTTTCATCCGCGAAAATTATAGATGTACACAAAGCTGTAACATTCAGCTTTTATTTAGGGCTCAGATTGTTTCAAAATATTTACAAATGAAAAATTTATGAGTGGATCCGTACAACCCTCTTTTTTCCCTATATAATTTATATTAGATCCGGATCCGCCGTTTACACATGACCGCCTTTGGACTCAACAAACATAACAAGTACTATCATACTATCACGCAAAGTCCTAAACGGTTTATGTGTACATCTTTCAGAAAGTATTTCCTCAATGCATGTCCACATGAAAGAATACTAATTAATTTTTGTAATCAGTATTCTTTCATGTGGTGCAGTTTTTCTCTCATTTAATAACAGTAATGAGTTTCAAATATTCAAGTAAAACATGGGAAAACTATTTCCTTTCAGTTAACTCACTTGTTCAGTATCTTTTTAGACTCTGCAAACAGTTGTAAATAAACAAATAAACATGTTGCACCGGACATATTGGGGCAGCGATTGAGTGCGGAACACAAGAATAAACGAAATATGTCTGAATAAAATATTAAACCATAAGAAGCTTTAAAAAGATACTCGGCTGTAGTAGCCACTTCGTTCTTCAGTCATGTGAAGTACATACATTTTGTATTTCTTTCATGCTTTCTCTCAGTTTTTATATTTTTTCACTGACACGGCATTCACTAAAACGTTCACACTAATTTCAAGAAAAATGGGCAAATTGTAGTTAATGTGTTCCTATGTCTCATGCAAACCAGACACACTGCATTCGCCAGAGAACCGTTAATTTTCGATTAGATTTGGCACATTTATCTTAATTATGTGTTGACAAGTGGAAGTATACTTTATTCCTGTGCTTAAGTTCTGTGGGAGTAGACTAAAGCAATTTTGCACCGAACGAAAACGTAAACAAAACAAAACCTACAGACAATATACCTTATAAAAGACACTCTACCAGACACTACAAAATACCTGTTATGAAAAGAAAAACAGTTGATTTCAAAGACACTATCTGGAATGTCGGGTTAGACACACCTAAACAGCCGACCAATCAGTGAGGAAACTAGTAGTATTTGTGTCAGCTACTCAGATCGGCTATGCATGTATATTTACTTTCAATGATTACTCACTCACTGCACGGTTAATTAAATTCAGAATCACATTGTATAATACGGCGGTCACACAGTGCCGTATTATGGTTCCCGTTTGAGACCACACAGCTCTACGACACGAAAACTGAAAAAGTCGGATTACTGTCCTCAATGATCTGGAATGTCCTATCATTGTCTGTGCGCAGTTGTTTACGTTCGTAACGGAGTCCTACAGGTCGGAAATGGTCCAGAGAGGTCGTTCAAGCACTCCCGGCAGTTATGTGCGTCCCGTAACATTCGGGAAACTCAGCCGGTTTTGTCTAGTCGGATTTCAATCGTGACTATGTCGTGACGGATTCAGCTGTATCGGATCAAAACCGTAACAATGCCATGTGTTGTCTTGACGGTCTCTTGACGGTGTCCTGTTGAACGGGCATGACATGCAGAAACTTTCCATTGCTTTTTCTTGCTGACCGAGTCTATATTACGTCCAGATCTTACAATGCAAACCGTCAGCGTCGGTTTGCTGTCTGGGCACTGTCTGGTCACTGTCGGATCGCATTCGGGAAATCGGGACAGATTCGATCGTTATTGAATCGGATTGAGAACGTGATAATCGGGACGAGTTTGACTGGAAACGGCTGAATCGGGACGTTTCCTGGGCAATATCTGATTGTTGTCGTAATCAAATAGATGTTTTTACAAATATTGAAAAAAAAAATGAATTTCTAGCCACGAATCACAGGCTCTTGATCAGACTTGTGACTAATTGTAATCGGAAATGGTCCTATCAAGGACGGCTATAAAAATCCTGAATATGTGACTGAGGCCCGGCTTAACTGTCAGATAAGTTTGGTATCAGGACCGCAATGCCTAGCTAGTGAATGTTGCCAATATGTTTGCCCAATTCTTATCAACTGTTAATTGACCTACGCTCCAAATGTAAACAGTTAGACTAGACTGGTAATCAGTGCGATAGATAAGGTAGTAAATGGTGCAGATAACCAGATATAGGAAGTCGGTAAAAAACCTGCCAATTGTGGCTGTCTGTAATCTGGGTAAATATATTTGATGTAAAAAATCTACCAAGAGAAGGGTAGTGATCATCTGAAATATAAAGTTTAATTATGCATACTATGTTTTGTGTTGTTACTTCAGTGGATAAGAAAAGTGTACCTCATAATTATCTTGATCCGTTAATATTACTAAAGAATGAAGTATAGGTAGATATCATTGAGCTGTCCTATTGCCAAACTTTTATAAATGTTTGTACTTTGCAGCGACCACAATATTTTTACTAGTAAGATCTTATTCTATATTGTTATATATATTCTTAATTATGCTTCTATCTGCTCATTAGCTGTGAGATACTATGATTGTGACAAAAATATTGTGCAATAGTTATACCCACTAAATTCATTGTATGATGCAATATAAAGTTGACACTTTTGAGGTTAATATCGATCAACGAGTAAGTAAGTAAGCCTTGGGCCAATACGAACACCCTCGGACAAATAACAAGGCCAATTTGAAATCACTTGATTTAATGATAATTTTATTATTCAACTTTACAATATTGGCTAAAAAACAAGAATATAAATGTTCTTGTAACAATAGCAATTTTATTTGTATTTAACTTAGTAAAATAAGATTTCAGCAGGAGTCTAAAACAAAATGGCGTCGTTTAAAAGTCTAACAGAAGTGACTTCTCCGTATTGGCCCTCTCTTTTAAACCATTTTGAATGCTTGAATTCCATATTGGCCCTGTTTTCTCGTATTGGCCCTGCTTTCTTATATTGACTCAGTTATGCTTTGTATTAGCTCTACCTGTTTCATATCATGTGCGCAATCGATCTAATACTGTTTAATATTGTAAAGTTGAATAATAATGTAATTTATTGTACACAGCATGAGTACGTTTAGCCAATTATAATTATGTCGATCTAGTTTAATATGCATCTATCATATAATGAAAACTAACAGATAGTTTGTAATTATTTGCAAAACGACGGGCCAGTGCGTTCGTTCTATATGTACCTATAGTTTACCAAATGTAAACATTGCAGTAAACATTTGTACTGATGGTTCTACAGCAAATCTTATTTCAAATACACTATTTAAGAAGCGTGCAACTTTAAGGATGAATAAAGGTAATCTAAATTTTAACTTGTTTTAAAAAAGATAATTTTTATTTGTACATTTTATAGATTCGGCTGCATTAAAATACTATTTTATGTTATTGTTTAGTTTATTATACTTTTATTATGTTTTCCATAAAAGGCAGTTCCGTAAATACAGACAAATGTTTATATTTCACTTTAATTTAATGGAATGCGGACGTATTTAACGAAAATATTCTGATACGCATCAAAGTTTAACAACTACTAAATAATTGTGTTTTAAAATAGATTTTACAATCAAAATCAATATCAATATACAAATATGATAAACTGTCTCTGTATAAAGGACTATTAAAACGATACTTTACATTTGCATGTCGCTTGTATGATGAACAAAACGGAATTCAATAAACAAAAACAAATGTGAGTTTACACAATATAACTTAAACAATATTTATAGTTGATGTTCATATTCATTGGTATACCGAAAAGAACGTGATCATACATAAGGAATTCGTGTTGAACAATATTAACATCAACGCTGTGTCACTGACAAAGTCTAATTAAATATTAATATGTGTCCATACATTAGTTTCCATCTAGATTCTTATATTAGGACCAAGTTTCCATGCACTTACTCTGTTTGAAAAAATACTGCATACATGTATTTATAATAAAATATAATTAACTTTCATTAGGTTTAGGAAATGTCCTATCTATTCTAGTCTAGTTACTTTATGGCTACACTGCTATACCTTTGAGGTAGGGACGTGGATCTTGCAAGCGACATATCGTCTTGGTGTGCTGAACATTTGTGCCAAGTTATTTTAAAATCCTTCGATGCATGTCAAAGTAACAGTCCGGACACGAATGTGTGCATATATACAAGATTCCATTACCTTCAAATACGAAGTGTAACATTGACCTTGGAGGTAGGAACGTCGGTCTTTCACGCGACAAAATCTTTCAATGCATGACAAAGTTACAACCCGGACACGAAAAAATGTAAGGGCGGACGCACAGACGGACGGACGCACAGACGGACGGACGGTGCGATTTTAATATGCCATCCTTCGGGGGCATAAAAATATTTCGATGCGGACCTGGTTTTTCTATATTTGTATAGTGGAAATTTTAAAAATCATCTTGTGAGAAACTACTTTCTCAATTTCAAAATCATTCCTCACAAATATTTCTTTGGTGACCCTCTACCAAGAACAAGTCAATTATTCTGATTCGTCAAAAGATATGGCCTACAGCTGAGGTACTAGTATTTGGTATTTTTCATTAGTTAGAAGTCCTGGGGTGAAAATTGGCGCCGACGTTGGGGCCACTTGTTTCACTTACAGCTTTAAAAGTCTTTTTGTCTGAAACCGCAAGGCCTACAGCTTAGATATTTGATTTTTAACATCCAGTAGTGATCCTCAGCCACGTTTATTCGAATCTAATTTGACCTTGTCCAAAGTGTTGCTTTTTCACACAGTTTAGAATAATATATTGTGGCAATATCTGTATGTTTGAGGTTTGAGTTATTTGACTCTGACCTTGCCGTTGTGAGCAGTTGTTCTCATTTGAGTGATATAGGTTCAGTTTCATGCTCAAACGCAGCGTAATAAAACGCCGAATATAAATAGTTTGGAGTAGATTTCAAGTACTTGATTTCATGAAACATTTAGATGGATATACAGAGTTTGTTCAATCTCTTGTCTTTATTTTGCTGTAATCATTTCCATGTGACAGATATTTATTACTTTCATTACTATTAAATTACAGTTACCTTACAGTCTTTGATAGATAAGGGAAATAAAGACCGGTTATTTCCGTAGATGTTAAAGTGTTTCAAAATTGATTTGTCAAGTTTGATATCTACGTTTACAGTATACCCCTATGGGTTGACTTTTGTGTCTAGTCGAACTTGATCCTAGTTTGTAATTGGTAAAATACTTGAAATAAGTTGAAACTCGAGCATCAAAACTCGAATTCCCAATTTCCAATCAAACAAGAAAATGGCAGCCAGGTTGCGGAGTTGGCTGTGAAGTGACAAGACAACTACTGTAGAAGTTAGCTTCACGTAAATACAAACTGCTTCAGAATGCATATATATGACTAGTAGTAAAGCAGGGGCTGCTGCAACTTATATTTGGAGAACGGATATGAAACAAAAACAAATGTGCAGTATGGTCAACACTTACTATACAGTGAAAAGGGGGGTTACAACTGAAACCAGAAAATTTGATACGGACACCAATATACATATACATTAAATGTAGACATATTGCGAGTACTGTATTTCAGAAAATTTCTGACAACTGACTTGTATTCTCTACTCGGAAAATGGTGCTTTATATATGATATAAGTGTTGATAAGGATTAATGTTTTACTGCTTAGTTAATGAATAAAAAGATATAATATAAAGCATACAGTTTGACCTTTATATAGACATACGTCTGAATATAATCCGATTTACCACTACGCACGAGAAACGCGTACACATGCACCTATCTTTCAACATTTAACAAGTACTTTGATTATCGTTACGTAATATTTCTAACATATCTACTTTTATAGAACAAAGTAAACAGATTTAGAACCAGTTACTGTACACGTCTTATCAATAATTTAGTAGAGCCTTGATAAGCCTTACCCGTATGGCGTTAAGATAAGTGTCCAGTAACGGGACAAGTCTGCTTACATATATCCAGTCTTTATCATGTAAAGCCCTGTGCAATCAGCATACAATAAATATGTCACGTGCCAGTGAAAGGGTTTTAAGTAATCGTTGCGCAGTTTGTTTTCGGTGAGATTGTCAAGATACAAGGCTATTTCTTTCCATTATCTTTTTAGATTGATTACTCATTGAATGAAATTAAGGTTGTAAATGTATAGGCAATCTTATATTGAAGTAGACTTTGACATTTAAATTGATTCGTATAAGAATTATGTTTACCCGTACACTTATTTCCTTTAGCTTAAAGGACAAACAAATACTCTCAACTTATATAAGTCGCTAAAACATATTATAACTCAGGCCCGTCACATTAGGAAAAAGAATACTTGAACACGTACACAGATGAATGGGTGGGCTGAGGCACGTACGACGCTAGCACATAGTACCAAAACGCACAGTATGCTTTGTATTTACAAACATTATTAATATCTATTGCTAATAACATAACTTGGTGTACTTCGACCGACGCAATATATCAAATGCAAGATAGCGAACAAACGATCTAGTATTTCTTTTTTCCGCCGATGAGGCAAATGTTTGCATATAGGAACTGTGTATATATTCATGAATTTAGGAACTGCATACATATTCATGAATTTGATGATGAAGGTTTTTCAATCATGGAGTGCCTTTTCTACTACTTCTATCTGTAATCTCTTCAATAGGCAGTTTGACAGAGATTGAATGCTTATATATTACCAAGTGAAAGATACGAACTTTATCATATTACTTTTAGTGCCATTTATATATGTTGATAAGAGAAATCCTCCAGTACCCTTTTCTTTCATGTTTGCAAAAGCAACTACTTTTAAGTAAATTGAAACGGACATTCTGAAGCGTAATATAGATCTAACTCTAGCGAATGATGTCGGTACCCTCAGTACTTTGATTTAAAATTGTTCGCAAGATAAATGTCGACCATGTTTTGAAGTGATATTGAAGGTCCTTTTAGGAAATAAAACATAAGAAATAGACCAAAGAACATTTTATTGTAAAATACTGTTGACCTTGTTCATTACATCTATTTATTTTAGAACAAGTCGATGAGCTGGTGAAAGCGAGTCACGAAGCAAAGAAGAACGCTTATTCACGTTATAGCAAGTTCAGAGTTGGTGCAGCACTTCTGTGTCAGGACGGAACGGTTATTAAAGGTGAAAGTTAAAACTTAACGTGAACTTTATTGTTTCTTGTATCAGTTTTGCTAATTTTGTAATCTGAAATTTAATTTATCCAAGTAGACATTTACACGGTTCATTTCATAAATGCCTGAAGAATGAAAAAATGGTTCAACAAATATTGGAAATACTGAGTCCCAATATGTAAGCTAATTAAAAAAAGTCCGGCCATGTGTATGAATATATATTAGCTATTGATATGTCAATCAGGAAATAACTCTTAACTTCTTCTATACACGTGCAATATTGTTTCCGTTATGCAAGAAGTCATACATACAAATTGCATCAACGAATTTACATTATCTGAAGGAAATGTTACATATTCTTTTTTACGAATCACTAAATAACATGCAGTTGTTCGTATATTTCTAACTCGGGCAAAGCGTTGAGATATCATATATGAATGGCTCAAAATCCCAAACATTTAACCGCCGTATCTATTTTTAGAAGAACTGTGCACGGGAGAGTGACTGGTTCCTCCTGGTATTTGCTCCAGTTACCTACAATGTATCTTTATATTAAAGGGTGTAATGTAGAAAATGCATCGTATGGTTTAACTATCTGTGCAGAAAGAACGGCTATAGTGAAGGCGGTATCCGAGGGTCACACACAGTTTCAGGCAATTGCTATAGCAAGGTACTAGTACATGTATTGCATTGTTGAATAATGAAATTGTTTAGTAGAGATGTGTCGTTGTTAATGGAATATTAAGTACGGCTAACACCCCATCCCCCGCCTACCACCACAGACCTCCCTCCTTATCATTTACATAACATGTACATGCACACATTACTCAATGGCGCTTCATATTTTTATATCAAAATTTATTTTAAACACTAAAAGAGGGATAAGAAAGGAGAGAAGAGTTTCATATCTGCCTAAATAGAAAGAGATACATGTGAATTACCATGATGGGCAAAACCTTTAAGCAATCAGGTACTTTGTGTCACTCAGTGACAGATCTATTTTAGGAATGATTCTGTATTGCAGGTTTTACTAGTTGTTTGTTTTTACATTTATATTTTTTAATATCTTCGTCGCTCTTGCATGTAAACATTGTTCATTCCTATAGCAAAATGTTTAAGATATTTTTTGAAGACACTAGTCGAAGGTACATGTATATACATGTAGTTAAAACATGAGGCCTGACTTAGTTATCATCATGTGCGGATATATTTCACTAAATTTTAATCTTCAGTACATCTTGACATTTCAGTGACCTGTCAAGTTCTATGATAACACCTTGTGGTGCCTGTAGACAGTTCCTGGTTGAGGTATGGCGCTTTTTTTCTAGGTACATTCGAACTTGAAAAGCATAAAATACATAAGCATTCTTATATCAGCGGAGCCGCACATGTCTAAGTACAAGAGAAATTGGCATGTACTTGAATATGAGTTAATATACTGGCTAAACGGCATCCAGTCACCGACTTTCACCATAGTCCAGAGAGAGAGAACCAAACATTGAGCTTGCCTTAACAGACTAGCGGTAATCAGTCTAGATACATGCATGGTAGTCACGTGTGTAACCTTGATGTACTCATGCATTCAGACAGACCTTCCCACTGGTTTGGACTTTATTTAAGAGTTACTCTTTTAGTGCAACTGTGAAACAATACCTTAACATGTATGTATGGGAAGTTTTGTTACCATTTGAATTGCCCCTGGTTCTACATTCGTAATAGACATTCTAAACCTGCATTCAATGTTTTCAAAGTCTCTGTAATGTTACAGTATTCTACCTAAACGTAAATCTTTCAATAGTTTTCGCCGTGCTTCACGGTATCCCAGTCTCACTTTTAATCTTGACTTTGCTCTTGTTGTCCTTTCTTCACTCTAAGCTATCACAGCCCCTTTCTGCATTAAGACCATTTTCTCTTAGTTTTCCGAGTCTCACTCTACATTTCTAATATCTTACCCATACGACAATACATATTTTGACCTCGACTCAAAGTTGCCCCTTTTCAGCTATACCTTCATAGTAAGACCAATCAGCCTATGAAGTTTTAAGATTATTGTTGATAAGTATATCTCAAAATTTTCAGCAAGTTCAGGTCATTGTGACATTGACCTTTGACCCACTGACCCTAAAACAATTGGGCTCATCTACAGGTTGCATGCAACATTCTGAGCAAGTTGTATGAAAGTCAAATGAAAATTGTGACCTGCAGAGTGTTGTCAAGGAAAAACTTAGGTCAGTGACCTTAACCTTTGACCCCCAAAACAATAGGGATCATGTACTCGGCAAGACCAATCTTCCAATGAAGTTTAGACTGGGGGTGATATAGACCTCAGGATATTGAGCAGAAAAGATTTTCAAAGTTTGGGTCACTGTGACATTGACCTTAGGCCCCAAAAGCAATAGGGATAATCTACAGGCTGCATCGACCTTCGGAGCAAGTCAAATGAAAATTGTAACCTTAAGGGAAGTTTAGACAGATGGACAATGGACAAACCTTCATGGCTTATGCTCTGCCATCGCCAGAACTCCTGTTAAATATTCCATAACCACTCCTGTATTTACCGATGAAACATAGCGTAAAGAGGGGAACGTGGGTATTCCGTGATGAAGCTCTGCTTGACTCAATACATTAGAGCTAAGAAGGAAACTTAAGAATGTTGTCGAAGAATATTAATATAAAAAATAACCATTTTTTCTTCAGTTTGGGACGGACTGGGATGTGTATATGACACAGTCTGATTTCACATATAAACAGATAAAGGCAGGAGAACTGTTACCACATGGATTTTTTCCTGAACGATTAGATGAAGAACGCATTAGTCAATCGGCGTAAATCTGTCATCATCGATAATCACTGAGTCTCTGATCTACGTACACCAATATAGTAGATGACGTGTTAAAACTGTATTCAAGTATGATGCTCTACATCATCATGTGTTCAAGGCTAGAATATAACCAGACAGCTGATTCATAGATACCAGATAAAAATGTGTGTGATTTACTCGTTACCCTTGGGGTTTCATCGTTGTATACAAATTATTTAAGTTTAGGTTTGCTTCCGAGTGATTGCACTAAAATGATCTGTACAAAATACTGCCACAGTCAATGACAAGAAAGGTGGAATGGCAGCAAAATTAAGTTTACCCTAATTATTATTTTGAATATTTTGACCTAAATTGTTGTAACATGTTGTTCTATTGCTAACTGTTCATTTTGCTTTTATATTGTACATATTTAAATCAAGACATGTTTATTCTGTGGGCTTATTGATAATGTGCCCAAGTAATTTTAGCAGAAGAAAGGTTTGCGGTGTTTAAACGATTTTGTCGTAACTTCTGTATTAAGTACATGTTGAATGCAAGGCTATCTTGCACAACAAACACTCTTTTCACAGCTATAAGTGACTGAAAAATTATTTGATAGTCTAAACTGTTTTCTAAATATTCATAGTCTAGCATTTTACGCACTTATTCAATTACGCCCATAGAATAAACCAATCCTTAAATTAATTCAATTATTTTAAATGATAAGTTTTGCTAAATGTAGACATGCATGATCTATCTGAAAATTAAATTGTATGTATGTATACCCGAGATTGATTACTGTACTTTATTTAGATTTTAAACAAGATCCTAACAGAGAAAGATAGTAACTGAGTTGACTTATATCTTTACAACAGATTGCACGCTGATGCAGATGCTTTCAAAAAGCTGCCAAGTTTGGAAGTTGCATTGTTACACAGTACATGTACAAAAATGTACTTGGAAAAAAGATGTCATGAAAGATGGCCCTACACTTAAGTTCTTCCTATGTAAAATCAATAGACCCCCATGAGCTGGGTCAGTTTGACCCAGGGGTCATGGTTTGACCCAGGGGTCATGGTTCGGACAAACTTGGTAGAGGTCTACTAGACAATGCTACATGCCAAATATCTCAGCTCTAGGCCTTGTGGTTTCAGAGAAGATTTTTAAAGTTTTTCCTATATAAGCCTATGTAATACTAAGTGACCCAAGGGTGGGGCAATTTTGACAAAGTGGTCATGATTTAAACAGTCTTGGTAGAGGTCCACTATACAATGCAACATGCAAAATATCTAAGCTCTAGGCCTTTGGAATTCAAAGAACAAGATTTTTAAGTTTTTCCTATATAGCCTATGTAAAACCAAGTGACCCCCAGGGCAGGGTCAATTTTGACCCCATGCTCAGAATTTGAACAATCTTGGTAGAGGTCCGATAGTCAATACTACAAGCCAAATATTTAAGCTCTATGCCTTGCGTTTTCAGAGATTTTTAAAGTTTTCCTATATGAGCCTATGTAAACCCAGGTGGGGTCCACTAGACAATGCTACATGCTCAATATCTAAGCTCTAGGAGAAGAGGATTTTAAGTTTTTCCTATTTGTTGCCATAGCAAACAGAGCTCTGCATGGAATGGAATTCTTTTAACAACTTGCATAGCTTTATCAACACTGGCCCAGTGGTTTCAGATAAGATGTTGTTTGAATCAAAATGTTGACGGACGACGGACAATCAGCCATTAAAAAAGCTCAGAGCGTAACAAGAGGGACATGATGGCCCTATATCGCTCTCACAACTACCATTGGCTATAATACAAGGGGTCATGATTCTAACATAATTCGTAGAGGTCCTTTTTACAATGCTAAGTAACATTTCAAATATCTATTCTCTGCAGTCCATCTTGTGTTTTTTTTAAAGTTTTCCCTTTATAATACTATGTGAAATCAAGACTTTCCCTCCTCCCAGGAAGGGCTCATTTTGAAGAGGGGTCATGACTTGAACAATCCTGGTAGAACATCACTGCAAAGTTTCATCAACATCAGCCCAGTGGTTTCAGAGGTGATGTCGTTTTAAGGAATAGTTGGACGGACGAAGTACCCAGGACGTTGGGTGGTCCTAATAGTTCACTCTGGCACTTTGTGCCAGGTGAGCTAAAAAACAACACATAATTTCAATTCAACAGCATATTTATTCAGTTCATATAAATAAAATTAGCAGATTAGTTGTTTTGTCATTTCAAAAAACTTAGAGGTATTAAAACATTTATATGTCTCTGCAAAACAACAAAGGGTTCTTGGATTAGTCACATTTCAAACTTAAAGTTGTAAAGTTGAAAATTTATATAGTCAGTATCCAAACAGAAGGAAAAAATAAAACCAATGAAATAATATCATAACAGTTTAGAACTTAACTTTCCAAAGGAATAGCATAGCTGAAAATGCAAGTCAAAAATTGAAAAGGCTGTTTTTAGAAACTGACCGTAGCCATGTTGGATGAATAGAATATATCTATGTCTAAGCTAAAATGTCTTAAAAACAAATGACAGTCATTTTTTCTGGTTTGGTGACAACAGATAACTATAGGAAAGGGTAACAATAAACAAGAGCTGTACATAAGACAGCATGCTCGACTTTTCTCAGTGCTTGCCATTAAAACAAGAGGGCCAAGATGGCCCTATATCACTCACCTTGGTACACGTCCACTTGCCTGGTGGAAGATCACTAGATAATGTTATATACCAAATAAGTTTTCCTATATACGCCTTTGTAAAACA
>JAUMHA010336352.1:1606-14250 GCA_032359765.1 Saxidomus gigantea | reverse complement strand
TACCGCATGGTAAACGAACGAAAAACGGTTATTTTCCCGAAAACGCGGAAGTTAAACGCAGGCGGTACTGTACTGATAACCCATGTTACAGCATTTTACATTAAAATGACTCTGTCCCTTAAAACCGTCGGACGTGTTGCATTTACGTACGTAGGGGGGTCTTATGGTATTTAACTGTAACATTTTGAACTTTTTTCAGTAGCGATAATTAATGTAACACCCTTAAGGCGCTTAAAGCGCTTAAAGAATAAGATATATTCGCAATTAGTGACAATCTAACTAAATTATTTGTTTCTGAAATAAAACGAATCCTCCATTGCTATGCTTCCTTCATACTTATTTTTGAGTCAGTCAATACTACATGTACATCATTGATCACTTGATATGTAAACAATGTAAGACAGTATTTTTAAGGGTGGCCCTTGCTGTAAACGTTTTATTCATTATTTTACAAATATTTGTAAATATTATATAAGTTCTGCCTTAATTCTTTTTAGGCTGGATTCTGTTGTTTACTGACGATAATGTGGAAATTATATGTAAGTAAATCATTGATGAAATATAGGATTGAAAACATCATTACATATTTAATGATCCATATTGTATTGATAAACATTATTACATTGAACATTCACTAGTTGTCGTCCGAGATCTATTTTGTACTTAGTGCAACAAATATACATTTTTAGCGAGGACACTTTTTTATTTCTGCCAGATCATGAAAATATAAAAACTAACATATTTGCTTCTTAATGACTATTGTGAACGAAGACAATTGGGCAATTACTTAACATTACCTTAAATGGAGATTTTTCGTTAGAAGGTGCCACCTCCTAATTTCCAAACAATTTTCTAAAAGTCTCTTTACGGTTTGACAATAAATTTAAACAGCATCATGGTAGAAATGCCGGGTTGACCGAAGATGCCCCTTCAGGACTAAACGGCTCAGACCTTATAAACCCAATAAAGTAAGTAAGACACTTCTAGAGTTAGGACATTCATTTTCCCTTTTTTGATTTTTCTAAAACCTTGATGTCCATCATTTATTAAAAAAACATACTAATAGTTCAGTAAATATGAAACAATGAGGTCCGCTTTCGTGGTCGAGTGATTAGAGTCTCTGACATGAAATAACTGTGAGGGGATGATTTCTAGCCTTGCTACCCTTTATAAGAGAACGTTGGCAGTGTCGAAGGATCTATGGATCTTGTGCTGGTTCTTCCAAGGAACGATGGTTAGGTAAACTGCCCGTACTCCTACTACAAACCGACTGCAAATCGGTGTAAAAGTTGTATTGTCGGCTTTAGTTTATATCAATAATTAATAAACAATGAAAGGGAATTAATCGAGTCATGAAATCCTGAAGTCGGATAGTTATATCAATCTTTCTAAAGCTCTATCCCATTTAGATATGAGAACATTTCATTTTTAAATTCCTAACTTAATTATCCTCTTCCTGCATAATTGTTTTACACACTATGTACCATTCTCCACAACAGAGACAGATAAGATATCAAAAGAGGTACTGAAAGTGTTATACGTCAGGATTTTGTAAAATCGCAATCGGTGTTTGGGGGGTAGGGAGAATTATTGTGTTCTGTATGTGGTATGTGGCTAGCATCGGTGCAATGTTATAAATGTATTCCCCTTTAACACATTTCCATGCCTTTTCACTGCGAAAATGACACAGATGTGCATTTTGTAAATGTCCTATCATGTAGATATGACTATTTACTCATGCTGATGGTTCCAAGTCATGAAATCATGTCAGTAAGTAAGACATTTTTAATGAAATAATCTATGACTTGGAGTACTAAAGCGACATTGAAGTATTTCCCGGAGGCTACGTGTCGGGAGGAATAATTCACGAGGGCGAAGCCCGAATGGATTACTCCGCACGACAAATAACCTCAAGGAAATGCTTAAATTTCATTAAGCACTCCAAACGATAGATTATTTCGATTATTGTAAACGGTAGTTATGACAACTGTCTGCGCTAATGTGTAATAAGATGTGTAATAAGGAAAAAATACTGGCCGTTGGAATTCCCTCCCTAAATTGTGCCTTCATTCAAGATATCATACATAGCTGTACATATAAGGCCTAAACTTATGTTTAATTTATTCATCTAATACTGAGAGTACATATGATAAAATTCGGAGATTTCTATATCCGAAACTCCGCCTCCTTTTTCGAGTACTTTAATCATATTCAAACTGTCCAGTTTACTTTACAAATATACCATAGACTTATTAAAATTGCATACATTGCATCGAAGCCCCACATCGGCTCAATAATATTTTATCTTTATAATAATCAGATAAATCGTAGGGCTATGGTTATTAATGAATGCGATTTGTAACACATACATGGAATGTGTAATATGAAGCAAAAATAAAATCGAGACAAAAGGTCGTCCATAAAACCGTTTCAGCTTCTATATCCGGTGTTTCGTTTTCATAACAACGTTTTGTTCACTTAATGTTTCCAGCATTCAATCTTACCTCCTTCCACATTGACAATGCCTTTACTGAAAAGTAGCTCAAGTAGTTTGATCATGATCTCATGGTATATAATTATAGATACAGGGGCAAGCATACGGTTCTTTGTTATTGTGCTTAAGATCTGAAAAGAAAAAGAATCAGAAAACATGTGGATGCTTTCAAATGACATAAATGTGTCACAAATCAAAGTTCAAAAATACCTTAACACGATTGTACTTTTGTAAATGTATTTAGCATAAGCGCATTGGTATAAACACAACGTTGTAGCTTTCTGAATATTATTTTCCAAATTTCCTGAAAAGGAGAATGTTATCATATCGAGTGCCACGTAATTAATTTAACCTTATAGGCAACGCTTTACAGAAATATTATCTAGGTACATACATTAAGAATAAATGCGTTAATTCAAATTCACTCAAATGTTAACAAGTTTCAGTCATGAACAACAGTGTATGGAAGTTAGTATTAAGTGATGTAAATGCATGCTGTCATTCGTATTCTTTGTTAGACTATTTCATTATTTCGCTCAGTATAAATGAAATATATAAGCAATTGAAAATAAAGTTTACGTATACGTAACATTTAATGTTGCGGGTGTCCTGCAATTTCTAGCGTATACCTGATTCATTCTGACTGCATATGGTAGTATATCTTAAGAAATATATGTGAAAATGTATATGAAAATAAAGAAATATGTTATTCTACATTACTATGTAACATAAATTACTTGTATGCCTTCGATATAAGTGAAGCGATACTAAACACACTGAGAACGACATTAATTTCTTCGTGTCTCGTGTTCTAAAAATAATCGAACCGCATAATTTCTGCTTAAAAAAGAAATAGTAAAATTACGTTAAACTTTCTCATTTTGCGTATGCGATATGTTCATTGTCGCTGAAATATACCATCAAAATCAAAAGCATTTCCCACAACTCCCTGACGCACACATGTATAAAACCTATGTTACGAAGAAAGTGTCACATCTTTGGACAGATTCATTCTAATTTCGTTCAAATGAATGCAAAATAAAGAAAATCAAAGATATTTATATAAAAAATAAGTATAGCAATGCGATTTAATAAAGAGTTAAAAGATAATTTTACATTTCGAATGTTTCTAAATGAAACTGCTAAAATGCAATAATGTTTGCCGAGTGAAAATGTCTCCATATAGCAAAATGTAAGTAAATGTGTAACTATACTGGAATAAACTGTAATTATAATTCAGCCGATGATTCATCTAAAGTTTCTTTGTCGTATCAAAAATTCGTTTTTCTCGTCATTCAAATGACACCATATGCCTGCTCAATTTAATGAAATGATACTTTTATACAACATAAGGCGTGTCTAGCGTAAATGTCCCCCGACGTCAAATTTATTACGGTAATGTTGCCATTAATTGTCAAATGAGAAAACGTAAATGTTATATTTTTCGAAGTTTTGTTCCTATACCAGAATTTTAATGCACAATTATTCATATTCTAAAATGTATATCGTTTTAAAGGTTATACCACTTTCTGTGTCAGTGCCGGGCTATGTAAACTCCTGTTTTAAGCTTGATATAAGTGCTAAACGATATTTCATGAGCATAGTCATATGCAATAGTAACATGCTGGGTGAAAAGAGAAAAAGCAGCATATAGTCGATTGCAAATTTCCCAGGCCGAGGAAGGTCATCCAATGTAGTTCATGAAGTCAAACATCTTGTTCGACTACACGTCAACTTGTTATGTATCTGCGCATATCAACTGGGTCGGCATGTTATATCTTGAAGTAGACGCATTTCTGCTACATGGATACCCGATTAAGAAACAACGTGTTTCTCAAGCCTTACAATCATCGCCATACACGATGGGGAATCACATGATCAAATAATCTCTAAACAAAAGTAGATCTCTGAAAAATGTTAGAAAATAATGAAAGCCGTTTAGCTGTAAATGTAAAATGTAGTCTATCTAAAGTATTCTAGAACTACACAGGTCCTAATCATAGTCACCTTCCGATTGTCCTGAACACTTCAAGAAACTGACACAATTTAGTTTTAAAGTGTTCAGCACAATCAGAAGGTGACTATGATTGAGACCTGTGTAGTTCTATAATACTTTTATGTAACCATGATCACGTGATTCCCCACCATGAATACTAGTATCACAAAAATGTTTTTCTTACTTGATATTATAACCACTATCAGTACAACAACCTATAGTTTTAATACTGTAAGAAAATGACTCAGGGACTTTTTCCAATTGGGTCCCAAAATGTACAAAATGATCTTAAAACTTGTTACTTATTTATTTTACAATTTAACATCAGTAATGCAATTTCCAAAACAAATGAAATAATACTTCTTTGATAGTCTTGGGGAAACTTTTCTTCGAGGCAGAACAGTAATAGATACAACTAAAGGGGCATATGACAGGACTGTAATAACACATCGAGGATCGTGGATTTCATAGCAGAAATGCCGTAGTGTCGACACATTTTCAGTATATGGAGGGTGTAACCTAAAGAACGATGTGGACGCTTTCTAGAAATTGACGTAACTAAATGTGTGGGTTGAAATTGCAAGCTGTTTTTCAAGTGAAGTGCAACAATAAATGAACGGCCCTCGTACAGAGGATCGAAGATCTTAGACAGTTATGCAACCACAAACAGTTTTAAAAAGTGGGTGAACTCTAACTGGTCTTTTGATATAATACTTTGAAGCTGATTTTCTTGCATATTTTAAATAGATAATATTTGAATAGAAATATGCGAAACTTAAATTTCTATTCGATATAAAATAACAATATCCAAAATACGTTAAGCAAGGCATCATTTCTTGCTGAAAAATGACGTCACATATCATAACGATACCAAACGCACATCAAGTTATATGAACAGTTCTTCATTGCTTCCTCTCAATTAATTAACATACCATAATTTCACATCGAAACTCGCATCACCTAACGTGAACAGTCAGTTGGTGTGGTGATTATTTTAAATAGCATTATGCACATAAAATGGCAAAATCATATACGATTTCGATAAGTATTATGTCCTGTGAACTATTTGTATCCATTTTCAGTGACATGCCTTTTTCATAAAGTGTCGCAAAACAAAGCAACATATAATCATAACTTAGGATTAATGTTGCCATAGGAATATTAAAAGTAAACGGATGTTTTTGCGAGGGCAAATGTTCTGGCTATTAGTTTCTAATGTTAGTTTTATATTTAAAGTGGGCCAAAAACCTGCCAAATTTATAAACGTTTTTGACCTCTTGTTATAGAAAAATGTATGAAATGTCCGAAGCAATGACCGGAGTCCCACTTTTCCATGACATCCAGCGTTTTTGAAACCTATACTGGACTAGGTGGTAGCAATTATCTTACTTTACTACATAGAACTTTCCTTAACTTGACCTATCACTAAATACCCCTGCAAGACTGCTTTGTCAACTAAAGAAATTACAAGTGACATTATACCTTCTGAAAAACTAAAATAGCGTTATAGTTCTTGGCAATAACTATGTAACGATTCAATATAGAGTTATTGCTCTTGTACCATGCACTTTCTCTTATTGTGCTTGATCATTTTATTAAGTTGTATTGAATTCCAACCTGTAGTTTTCAAATTATACTTAGAACAAGACAAATCCAACGGACCAACCGACCACATGGTGACTCCTTTAAACTTAGCCCCCAAATCTGTTTTGCGGGATGATAAAAACTGACCATCTCCCCTGTCCTTGTAGGATGACACTGTTTCATACAAATATTTAAAAGGTAATAAAATGTTAATTGTTAAAATCTGCGGTCAAAATTAACTATTTCTGACAAAGTTCGTTGAGTTCATTTATCTGTTATCAAAACTTGGACTTTTAGAGTGTCATTTGAGTTAGGTGGCGAAGAGTTCATTTTTACTGAAGAAAACTTACTTATAATAACGTCAATTCGGATGAAACCGTAGGTAAATGTTTAATCCCTTTCGGCACCATATAACTGTTTAAAGATTGTGTATACAACATCCCACTGAAGGCTGAATACTATCTGTTTAATAACTTGCTAAGAAAGTATAGGTTTGTTTATTTATGTCTACTGCACATATACAATTTGCACTTGTATGGAGGCGGAGCTTAATTGCAATCTATCTATAGTAAAGAACATGATCTGTTTACAATAGAGAACAATTACAATAGCTCGACTCTGTCGGCTCGAATACTTACGTAATTATTCTCGCAAAGGTAGTCTTTTCTTGCAATGTATAACGTTCGTTGCTTTTTCTATTAAATTGACATGAGTACTTCCTAACTATGAATAGCAATTGATTCACGCAATCGATATGTAGCCATACGGTCGTTATATAATTTATTATACTTTCAGGGTTGCTGCAATACCAAAGAAGAAGAAAGTGAAGGTACTGCAATTTAAATCTGTTTTAATGAACAATAATTTGCAATGAAATTATGCAAAGATGTACATAACATGAGACAAAGAATTAATTGAACTAATCGCAAAAATAAAAAATAATATATGTAGCTTTAAAGTTATATATATGTAGCTTTAAAGTTATACGAATGCTAATCAAAACAGACGTTCATCATGAATTTACTGTTTATTTACAGCTTTACTGTTATTCTGTAATGTTTGCAGTAAGCAGAAAATTACTGTTTAAGTATCAATACCTGGAATATTAGATAAATATTTCCACAAATAAAATAATACAGCATCTTATAGCTTTCCAGTAAGTGTAGCACGTAGAACGTCAAAAGTAACGTACTTTCATAAGCGCTATACAAAGTTTTTTATAAATACTTTAAAGCCCTATTCATGAAATGCCACGAAAACTTTGCGTCTGTTAGTTTGACGTCAAAATAACAGATTGGTACAGCAGTTATATTATAAATAAACGTACAAAGAAACAAAGCAAATGTAATGGCGTAATCAGGAAATGCTACAAACACCGATGATTATCGAATTTTCAGGCATTGAGAATCTTATAAAAGTTTGTTGTTAGGGTGATACCTGATAAGTTAAAATGAAAAAGAAGAAAGTTAGATTAGAAACCTTATTTATACGTAATGGACACATTTTGAAGTATAGCGTCGAAAGCATAAAAATGGCCCTCATATTTTTCAATAATAAATCTCTAAATTCGGCTATTCACCATTGTGTTTTATTTGGTAAGCAATTGATTCACTAAACGACAGGCATTGAGTCAACCCTGAAAATATACCATGAAGAGAAACGACTTTCTGTAAAAAAAAATGCATATTTTCATGGAACAGTTTTGATGCAAACATTACATTGAGCCTTCTGACATCCCATCTTGCATTGTTACGTGTGTATTTAAATCCTACAAGGGGTTCAAGAGATATGGAGTGGACACTGAATATAGTCATATGGCATTTGATCTCTAACAGTGACCTTGACCTTGAGCCGGCGCATTTTGTTGACGGGCTCTGCACATCGCGTAGTTGAGGTGAACATCTGCCCCAAGTTTCATGAAAATCCTTCGAGGGGTTTAGGAGATATGAAGCGGACACTTTTTGCCAGCCAGCCAGCCAGCCAGACAGCCAGGCAGGCAGACAGACAGACAGACAGACAGACAGACATGGCAAAACAATATATCTCCCCAAGACATAATTCTCCTTAGAGTACGGATTATGACGTAGGTGCCGAAGATTGTCGATGATTATGCAAACGCGCCAGCTGGTGTAATAATGCGAGTGCACGCGTCAACAGTGTGTGATGACATGCATTGTTCGTCCAACTGGCATGCGTTGTTTGGCTTAGATATATTATGCCTATGTCAGTATAACAGTTGGCTAATATGTTTAAAGACGTTAAAATCATACATTTCAAGTATTACAAACGCACTTGTTAAGAAGTACATTTCGATCAAGTATCATTAATAGAATGTTATGATGAGGGTATGAATGACAGCCAAACAATGCAGTCAGGTTGTTCAACTTAATTTCGACCGTTTACTCAATCATCTTTAAATATAAGTTCAGTTTAATAGCAAATACAGAACACTGATATATGAAATAATGTAAAATACAACAATTCATCTCTCAGAAAGGTGTAATCATTTCTCCAGTTTTAAGCATAGAACATATCAAAAAGAAACATATAATATCAGATGGACAAATACACACGTAACAATGCAAGATGGGATGTCAGAAGGCTCAATGTAGTTTTTGCATCAAAACTGTTCCATATATTTTGTGTCTCATTTAAGTTATTTTTTCAATGTTGAAGCATTGATAAATTTTTAATTCTTTGCAGAAGAAATGTTTAAAATCACTTTCTTGAAAACTAATTTGAAAATGATAGGTCAACTGCCCTATTATTAAAAAAAATTAGCTGTTTAATCTGGCGGGCGGGTTGTGGTTGGTGGAAGGCAATGTCTATAATGCCACTGAAATAAGAAAGAAAGTTCAGTGAAACTTTAATCGGAGAAATAGTGCATAGTAAAACACATGCAAATAATATGTAATTGAAATGCATCCTTCTGAAAGCATTTAAGATGGTTAAAAGTCAATCGTGGTAAACAAATGACTTTTTTGGAACTTGAATAAGGTGATAATAACCTATCATTAATATATTGAATTTTAGCTATATTTGCAAGTACTAAATATGTAGCAGCGATGTAACTGCTTAAGATACTTCATTTTTCATTATTTATTAAAAAACGTGCTTGTTTAATTAAACAATATTTATAAAATAATATCCGTTCCAGCGCTGTTCATCGTTTTATAAACAATGATTTTGGAGTTTTTATGTGCAGTAATTAACCACGATGGCCGGAGGCAGCAGAACGAGTTGTTTCTTAAACGATTCTAATTTCGATTCTAACATACCCAGATATTACAAAAGGTGAATAAATGCAAAGCGTTATTTTCGACGCGTATATTTATTTAACGTCACGCAGCACGTTATGACGTCATTTTAATCGATCCCCGCGTTGATTGTGGCATAACAAAACACAATTTTCTACTCACTGTATATAGAGACAAACTCTTAAAGTTATTTGATATAACAAACAATTAAACTACTGCGAGTGTCTTACCTTTTCAGTTGTCGAGTGGTTAGAGTCACTTACTTGAGTTCACTGTTACCTCTCATAAATTGAGGGGCATGGGTCAGCACCCTGCTACTATCCATGTTTCTTATGTTGAGAAAGTTGACAGTTTCTTATAGTTGATCGAAGTCTTGTGATGGTTCTTTATAGGAACGATTATTAGTTAAACTGTCCGCTTGTTAAAGTGACACAGGTTGGAACGAGATCGTCTTTAATTAAGAAATACTCTATGGCTTAGAGTGCTTTATTGAAATTAAAGCATTTCCCTGAGGTGATGTGCCGAAAGGAATAATTCACCAGTTCGAAGCCCAAGTGAATTATTACGCAGGCTCCTTACCGACGAGAAATGCTTAAAATTCGATAAAGCGCTCCAAGCCATAAATTATTTAGATTCGGCTTAAAAGGTAAATACCTGACTGCGACATTATACAGAAGACGTCTGATTCAGAACCTAACAAGATAGACAATCGATTTAAATGCCTCCTGCTTAACTGAACTGTACAACGTTTAAACGTAGAGTAATGACGTCAGCGTGATGACATAAATGTTTACATTGTTACATTCATATTTTGTCACCCTGAATCAAAACACAGCATGATGGTTAATCCTCGACTTTCTTGGCCTTTATAAAGTAAAACAAGGTGAAGGTAGTCTAGGGCTTAACTGTCGCAATCTAAATAATAGTTAGGTTCTTAATCACAACTCTTTCATGAGACTGGTGTATTTATACAGATATTACCTCTATTTCTAAATTTTATTTTCTACTTCCATGTCCGAAACTACGCCTACTTGTCAGAGTTCTTTAATCATAATAAAACTCTCGAATTGACTATAGAAATATAACATAGGTATATTAAAACCTTTATCAATTTGCATTTTGTCATGTGCATTACCGGAAACAACAGCGAAAAGAACTATTTCAGTGGCATTTTGCTTCCCCCGATTAAGTCACGTCGTTTTTTTGCTACATTTTACATCCAACACATATGTTCTACTGTCGATCAACAAAACACATGTGACAAACGTGTTTAGAACAAAGCCTTGCTTCAAATAAAATTGTATAAGAATATACAAACACTTCTTACAAGCATTTGTCTCATAGATAGGTAAACGTATAACAAACAAAGAAATAAAAGAAAGTGTAACAAACAAAGTATGTGTATTAATATCCGCCCGCAAAATCAAGCAAATGACTGCAAAAGAACAATTGGAAAGTGTATGTGTTTGCTGTTTCAGAAAGATATATTTATTTTGAAATTTCTCGACCCCATTGAAGCCTCATCTCCGAGGGCATTTTTTTTCTTGAAGTCACAGCGATAAGGAACTTAGTTGCTGTAAGTTAGATTAAATCAGCACTTCGTGTTTTAGACTTTAATAATTCTTTAGTTTCTATATAAAATAAGTATGTAAGAAAAGCACTTCATCCCACTTAAGGACCTCATTTCTGTAAAATTTCTAAAGAATACAAGCTTGATTATCAATATCATTCAGGTTTGTACGTCTAAGTAGTGTAAGTGTCTCATGTCTTTCGTATTAATTAAGCTGAATTATGAGAGGAAAAAGGTTTTCCTCTGTAATAAAATATCGGTTATGGGACTTTTTTTATCAGTTTTTTAAGAGGTGTATTAATGATGAAATTATTGTTCTGTCATTTCTTTATTTCAGACCTTAAAAAGATGCAGGTGTATATTAGAGAAGAGTCTCACTTTATACAGGAGTTTGAGAAAGCTTATTGTAATATGTGCAAGGGTTTGTCATACGTATGCGACATTAAAAGAGATATTCCATCACAGCATGATATACCATTAATCGTTGTCGTTCCAAAGGTAGCGAGGGACAACGTGGATATTGACGACGCAATTAAAAACATAAAGTGTAAGTTATCAAGGTATTTCTCTTAATAAAATATAAGTATGGTAAGTGCACTTATGGCTTAAAACGGGTCGTACTGATGATAACCTCTTTAGAGGATGATGGACCCAATAAGCACAATTACAAAACATAATTTCATCCAGGTTCTTCAATTACTAGTAACCAAGAATACCGAAAGTAAATCATAAGCAAAAGGGACATGATGACATTCAATCGTTCACAAGAAAGATTTCATTAAGATAAACATCCCAGCTTCCATATAATAAAAACATCAAAAAGACTCTTTGGGGTTTTTCAAGATTTTGTTTATAATTTGGCTTGATTGCTTGCGTTTAAACCGCATGTGATCCTGTTTCAAGCTCGGCCTAGAGTTCATCAACGCAATTATTCTAACCAACTTTAATTACTTTCATTTCTATTTTTTCAAGGCAAACATTCTGATCTATTTGAGTAATGACAGGGGAAAGAAATGTAATGGTCACAATGTTTTTCTTTTCTTTAACATGTACATGTCACCTAGTGTGATGTTTAATACTCAACTTTCAATAAAAGAATATTAATATTCTAACCGACTTACATACGAAAGGTGTAAATAAGGTGGCCTCTTGAGAGTTAACTCTTTCTACGATTTGATACCAGAGCAGCCTAGTTTTGACCCCGTCCCCTCACCTCCTCCTCCCTCGGTGACCCAGTATCGGGCTTGATTAAGAACTGATTAGGATTTTTTTTCTGAAAAACTATCAGGAGTATAGTAAAGTGTGGCCTCTAAAGTGTTCATGAGAAATGTTATTAACTTCGTTTAAGTCATATTTTAGTTTCAAAGTCAATCTGAAGTTCGTCAAGGCACACATTCTGACCAGCTTTATTAATAATGTTGTACAAAATTTGGCCTCAAGATGGTTTACATGGATTTTGTATAACATAGTGTTCTACGCTCGTTCCAAACGTATTTTGGTCATTTTTACAGGCGGGCAGTTTCTCTTACAGTCTTTCCTGGGAAAAGCCATTACTAGATTACACTTCTCCATAAGACACTGTCAATATTCTCACATAAAGAGGCATGTTCGGTATCAGGGCGCGGACCCATGACCCTCTATATGAGGTTACAGCAACTCTTACTACTCGACCATGGAGGCGATATGACTTGACCCATGCGGTCAAGTTTTGAAGTTAACCTGAAAATCAGCCAGTCTAAAGTT
>JAUMHA010336241.1:0-14251 GCA_032359765.1 Saxidomus gigantea | reverse complement strand
CTTTTGGAGTTATGCTTCGGACAAAGTTTTTCAAGTAAATCTGATAAAGGGGAATAACTCTAAAAGTAGGCAAGGTAAAGTTATTGTTCTTACACACTGCACTTCCTCCCAATGTGCTCTGTCACTGTATGAAGTTTGAAGAACATCCCTCAAGTACTTTTGGAGTTATGCTCCGGACAAAATCGGGACGGACGCACGGACGGACGGACGGATGGAGACCATTTCTAATATCCCCTTCGCCTTCGGCAGGGGGATAAATAAGTTAAACCATGTAATTGAGAAAAAGGAAATATAGGGGATAATCGTAAAGGTGGTGGATTGATTGTTTACATACCGAATCCATATCTTACAGAATACGCACTGACTTTAATCAAATAATATAGAATCAATATGGATTAAAGTCAATATCAAAGGTAGTTAACATTTTTTTCTCGAAAACTTTGTTTACAGGCCACCTTATTCATCATACGAATCTGAACTGAACATTGCAGACACGTATATCAGGGGACGCCAACTTCAAATGCTATTCAAACGCCGACACATGCATGTACGACACTTAGTCTAATCGATTGGAATCTTGCATTGAAAACTTCGATAAAAAACAACTTATTGATAAAGCAACAAGGATTACTAAACGCTGAGTCAACAATATAGATCAAATATAATCAAAGCATTCAAAATGATGTTTTTTCAGAGTCATTTAAAGATGCGTTTGTTATTCCTATACTAGAATTTAAGGAGGGTTCAAATAATCGCCCTGTATCTAAACTACAGAAGGCATTTGAAGTAAATTGAAGTAATATCAGTTTTTTATCGCTCTATGGATGCGTTTAAGTCAAACTTTATTTAAAGGAAGCATGAGTTAAATCAAATATCTTTCCGAATCCATGTACATAAATTCTGGAGTTCCACAACCTTCAATATTGGACCCTTTATTGTTTTTACTATACATTGATGATATCACATTAAGTATACTTTCTTATAATATCAAAACTGTTGGCTGATGACTGAATTCTTCACGATTCAAATAAAGCTATCGACTTAATTGAAACAAATCTCCAGGAGAATATTCATGATATCGCTAACTGGTGTTCTCTACATAATATGTCACTTCATGCAGAGAAATCTAAGTGCGTGTCAAATTCAACAAAGAATAGAACAAAAAAGGTAAGGCCATTAAATCTCTACATTAATAGTGCACACAATGAAAACGACCGAGTGCAAAAAAAATGCAAGGAATATATATTGACAACACTCTTATACAAATCGCATCCATAAGTAAGAAAATCAATAATGTATATATAGTCCCCTGTTTTGATTACTTTTGTTCTGTATTGGGAAAAGGTATTCATTCCAAAGGAAATGTAAACAAGATTATAAAACTACAAAAGCGTGCAGGTCGCATTTTTACAAAGCCCCTTTAAAGTGACATCTTTAGAATTATTTAAAGTATTACAATTGATGGAATTTGAAAATAGATCAATATATCACGCTACATTAAAGGTCCATTACTAATACCAAATTGAATTTTTGGAATTGTAACAGAGAAATACAGTTTGAAACTGGCTTTTTAAAACTTTACAATAGCCGTGAATTAGTTCCATGCTTGAAATACGGCTGTAGAAACACGAGTGAATGTTTTTATATTTCCTTAGATTGACCTGGGTGGTCCTTTTGTCCTACTTTCGCTTTAATATACATTGCACATCATTGAAAGTGAAATTCTTTCAACTATAATTAAACATAGGCATGCTTATTCATAAACAACCTATTTGCAGCCTCTTTCTGTGAGATTTCTGGAAAATTACGAAGATATTTGAAAACTGTAAAACCTACTTTCGTGTCTGAAAATGCAAAATATAATTTATTTATTCTTTTGTTAAACTCGAAGTTTCAACACACTTTAGTCACATTCGATGAAGTATGTCATATTTTCCTTCTGAGAAGACGCCCATTACACTTCCAGATTTAAACGAAAATTCGGTTTTGTCTTAGTAATGGACACTTGATGGTTTTAAAATGTAAGAAGGGATTTTTGCATGAATAAATGTCAAATCTTTTAACTATTTCAAGCAATGAACACTATGACTAATAGTTTCGGTCATGAGCACGAGGATCAGATCGAAATATCCGGCACCGTGTGTAACCCGAGGTGACGGACATATCCATCTAAACCAAATGTCTCATGATAGAAAAATTGTCTTGCACTTTAAAGTAGATTTCTAAATGCAAACTTATCAAAATAATGAATTACCATAAAAAAGAAACGATATTCCGACGTGGTGTTTAGAAAAGTGACGCCACAATGTTTATAATGTTACGTCATAAGTAATCCACGAGAGTCATCTGGCATAGGAGGGGTGCCAGACTGGTTTTTCCGGCAAGGACAAAATCACCGACTATCGCAGGGGAGTCGCACAATCGCACAATTGATAGTCAAAGTTGTTAAGCCTCTAAATAGGCTAAACCCGGACAACATTCATACAGAAATGAAAATCCAATGCCTGTAGTACCTTACAAGTATTGCATATTTTATTTTTGAATGTATGTAGATGCAGCTTACTTTCACTACCATTACATCAAATTTTATGGGCATATGTCTTGTTATGATATTTTTTCCCTTTTCGTTAAAATATAAGAAACATTCTGATAGAAAAAGGCTCCGTGCTTATAAACGTTTCTTGAGCACAATCTCATGCTCAGCACAAAATCATGCCCAGGTAATATGAAGTCAAGTCGAGTTATATTTATTTGCTAAGTCAGGTTTTATATAAAGATACATAAGCTCAAGTACAGACCTTCTGATTATTTTTATGGAAACCAAATTTGTAAAAAGATAAAACTTGACTTTAGTTCATATTGCTTGAGCATAATTCTTATTTTCTGTTTTCATTCTCTAAAATATTTATAACTTAAATGCCTAATGAAGGATTACACATGGTAAACCAATTCTATTTGTGTAATAGTTTTGAAATTACAAAACAAGTTCTTTTACGAAACGTTACACTGTGCAAGATGGTTGGGGAAATGCTACTGGAAGTTCAACATTTCAAAAGTAACTATTCCTTACACATTACTTAAAGTCGTATTCTCCCTACACGATGATATAATTATTACTAAAGTATTGAAACATGATTTACTTAATATATAGGGGGATATATAAGGAAATTTCTATTGTCAATGCATAAACTGTCTAGGCCTACGTGTATATCCAGAGTGGTTCTCTGTGTATAAGCAACCACTTAAAGACGTTGATATATCATATATGATAAACTTCAAGAAATATTTACTGTAAATATCACTGCATATTTGTTATATAAAACCCTGGATATATCGAAGGTGTTCGTGGGTTGCCTGAATGTTTGCAAGTGTTAGACAATTAAGTTCAACATAGACCCACATGTACAATTTGAAATATACATACATTGTTTTTATGATATATGATAACAAACATACATTAAAATCACGCAAAACGGGCAGTATACTGGGAAGTAGGAAGCGATATATAAGATTTTGAATATGCTCTCTTTTATATATCTTCAAGTTTCAATCAAAGGATGGGTCTCCAGTATAAATCATTTGCTGTTAAATTAAGAATAGGTCAACGTTTACTGTAATATCCAAGTGGTGTTTTTACAAGCACAATAGGCATACGTCTTGATCCATGCCCGTAATGGATTGAGTTACTCCCATGTTTTTTTCTAGCTTGAAATTGATAAATTTATACATTGCACCAATTGATAACAGTTAATAAGTCAGTTAAAAATTTAAAACTTTATACACAAAGTTTGTAAAAGTGATTCAGTTCGTTGTGAAAGGTTTTATTGAAATTGCATTAATGCTTTAAGAGATATCTAAGGTTTATGGAGTTCACATTGAGCTCTAACTGCCTATACAAGTTAACATCTCTAATCTGACGTAAAAACTGTCACTTTTCTCCAAAAGCTATATTGTGTGAACTTCAACCAGTTTCAATAGATGAAATTATTTATGACAAATTAGAGCAACAAAATAGGGATTCTTAGTTTTCAGATGAAGTTCAGATAGAATCTATCCATTCAGCTGAACAAGAAAAACATACCAGAGAACTTTTATTGAAGCACAATCTCTTTTTGCAAAAGATGATACCGACATCGGCTCATGCGATATGATTAAACACAGAATACATCTTGCGGATGAAACTCCATTCAAATATCCTCATCGAGTATACCCCCAATCAATGGTTGACGATGTTCGTACACATTTGGTACAACTTTTATCAAGTGGTATCATTCGGAAATCTAAATCTCCATATGCCTCCAATATTGTTCTTGTAAGAAAGAAAAACTGCAAATTACGTATAATATGCGTGAATTACAGAATGCTGAACATAAAGTATGTGAAAGATTCCTATGCTCTACCAAGAACTGAAGACATTTTATGCTTTAACAGGTTCTACATTATTCAGTACTATTAATCAGAAAAGTATATATTTTAAGTAGACATCGAAGAGGAACATAAAGAGAGAACGGCCATCACAGTCGGTCCGTTAGGATTCGGGGATTATAACAAAAAACATTCGTTCTTAGTAAATCAATGTAGTATGGCCACTTACGAACGTCTCATGGAAGAGTGCCCCGGAGACTATATTGAGTGTAATATTAAAATCTGTTTCATATATCAGGACGACCTCATTACATTTTCCAACAGTTTCAACCAACACCTAAATAGATTAAACTTCATACTTACAAAACTTCAGGAATGTTATTTAAAGCTGTCAAATGATAAGTGTGTCTTTAAAAAGGAAAAAAAGTGAAATTTCTTGGACATGTTGTTTGAGCCAATGAGATTGAAATTGACCTGGACAAAATAGAAAATGTTTTGAATTGGCCGAGACCAACAAATGCAGATTCTCCAAGATCTTTTGTATGTTTTGCTGGCTATTAAAGACGATAAATAAAGGATTTTCAAGCCTAGCCATATCACTTACTGACATCCTGCTACTAACATAAAAAAAAACACAAACGCGAAAAGACAAAGAGTTGAAATTGGAGAAAAAAAGAGACAAGATTTCAGAAAATAAAGACAATTCTAACATTGGCACCAAATTTTGCGTATCCTTATTTTGAAAAACCTTTTGAATTACATACTGATGAATCTACACAGGCTTTAGGAGCGGTCTTGTATTAACAACATAATTATCAAAAGAGAGTCAAAGCTTATGCCAGGCAAAGTCGTTCGAAATCTGAAGAGAGCTAGATGATTGTTTTTGTCGTATGAAACGTATGTCGATCGTGCGTCTCCCCTGCGATAGTCATGCGACCACCGGCAAGTTCTTACGGGCCTTGCGGTGTTCACAATCCGCACACACCTGTACATCAATTGCCAATAATACAAGGGGTCATGACTTTCATAGAGGTCAACTATATAAGCCTATGCGAAATCAAATGACTCCCCGCCCCCACTCCCGGGAAGGGTTAATTTTCAACCGGGGGTCATGATTTGAAGATTATTGGTAAAGGTCTACAAGGCAATGCTACATGCTAAATATCTAAGTTCTAGGCCTTGTGGTTTCAGAAAAGAAGACGTTTGTAAAATCAAGAGACTCCCCGGGCTGGGTCAGTTTTGACACAGGGATAATGATTTGAACAAACTTGGTAGAGGTCCACTAGGCAATGCTACATGCCAAATATCTAAGATTTAGGTCTTGTGGTTTCAGAGAAGAAGATTTTTAAAGTTGTTCCTATATAGTCTATGTAAAACCAAGTGATTCCCAGGGCGGGGTCAATTTTCATCTGGGGGTCATAATTTGAACACTCTTGATAGAGGTCTACTAGACAATGCTACATGCAAAATATCTTAGCTCTAGGCCTTGTGGTTTCATAGTATAATAATGTTGAAATTTTACTATATAAGCCTATGTAAAACTAAGTCACCACCCGCGCGGGGTCAATTGTGATCCGGGGGTCATGATTTAAACAATCTTGGTAGAGGTCCACTAGACAATGCTACATGCCAAGATATCTAAGATATTGAGTTCTGCATGAAATGGAATTCTTTGAACAAATTTGGTAGAGCTTCACGCAAGGAACATCCCTGCATAGTTTCATCAACATTGGCCCAGTGGTTTCAGAGGAGATGTCGTTTGAATCAAAATGTTGACGGACGACGGACAATCATCCATTAGAAAAGCTCACCCAGGCAAAGCCATGTAAGTTAAAATATCTGTACGATATTCGAAAGAGTAAACGATGTCCGTACGCACTCTGTGCGATTTCGCAAAATTTCGACTGAAAACCTACTAACACGGAACTCGTATCCTTTATGTGGCCAGGGTATAAGTAGAGACTGACTAGCTAAAACTATGCTAAACATGGAATGGAAGAGTGACAGTATATTATTGTGAGGGAGCACCGTAACTCCGGCCAATATAGTTAGTGTTCTGTTTTTCATAATTGCATCTCCTATTTAAAGTGATGATGGTTTTTGTAAAGATGTATTGATGCGACGATGGTTTCTGTAATGAAGTGTTCACGGTTTGATGTTGTGCTGATTGGTGCCATGAAGAATTGTTGAATATCTATGAGTTGACAGATGGTTATTAGTATTACCATGACCTGTGGTAATTGTGAAGGAATTCTTAAAAACTGCAGTCTCTACATCTTGATGCTTACAGTAAATATGAAATAGAACTCAACGTCTTTGTTTATGTTGTTCATTGGAAGAAGCCATTTTACAGTTGTACAGATGTTTCTGTATATACCCGAACACACTAGTCTTCTGTCCATGCTTAAATGATGTCTGAAACTGGCTGCTTCTTATAAATAGCATTTGACGCATACCCTTCTGAACACTTAATCACGAGGTCGTCTGCATAAAAGGCAGCATGACTCCTTTTGGAAGAATAGGTCACCAAGACATTAATGAATAGAAGAAAAAAAGTTGGTGACAATACACCTCCATGAGGAACACAATGTAGTTGTAAAATCTTACGACTTTGTTCCCCATTAACACTGACTTTAGCCCTTCTGTTGGACAGACAGGACTTGATGTACTGTTACATTATGCCTCCGATCCAATTCCGTAGTAACTTCACAAGGAGACTGCCAGTCCATACTTTGTCGAATGCTCTATGGAGATCAATCAGCAAGTGTAACTTTATTTTCCTGAAATGCATCTGCAATCTCCTAGGCACGGTATGTAGTCTGGTCTTCCATGGCACGGAATTGTCTGAAGCCAGCTTGTTGGTTAGTCAGAATGTGGTTAGTCTCAAAGTACCACTTCAATCGCTGATTCACAATGTTCTTCATGATTTTCTCAAACACTGGTGACACTGATAGGGCGATACCATAAATCCTTACTTCAATCATTCAAATGGTTGAGGATGTGTTTCATGGTTGCTTCATTCCGAATTTGTGAAGTTTACCTTCTCTCCAGCTAGGTCTTAAGATGATTGTTAATGTTAAGAAGCCAAGTTGGACAATACTCTCTTTAAACTTTGTGATGCCATCATGGCCAGGTGATTTGTTGACTTTGAGCTGCTTCGAGCCATTTTAGCTCATTCATATGAGGCCTTCTCCCATTACCTCCTCCGAATTGGTGTCGATGGCCATTGAACACCGCGTTTGTGTGCAGACTTCCTCAGTGTCCCTTGCAGTTCAGCCTAAGTCCGCGAAGTGTCGCCACGAAGAGGTACTGCATAGGGCTTGTTAATGGAGAGACTATGTACTTGCAGAGTAGACTTACGCACTCAACTTACTTTTCGTACAAAGCTTTCCAGTGGCAGAGGCTAAAAGCAAAAGAGGACAAGCACACTACATTATGCATACCACACTTGACACATCATATGGACCTAACTGTCACAAAAAAGTGAACGTTTAGTACAGGTTATAAAGCATTGTCGAAAACAGAAGGGCAAGATTGCCCTATATCGCTCGCCTGGCTTCCTTTGGCTATAACACAATGTCAACAACCGCGTCGCACAAAACAAGGTAACAGTACAGTACCTTGTCGCTCTCAAACGAAAAGAATATTGAAAAAGTGGACTCAATTGTGACCTAGATACAGAGTTAGAATATTGTAAGGAAAGGACCACTGGTATAAGCTATATACCTTGCAATTATAAAGCAGAAGATGTTCAAACATTTTCCTATATAAATCTTTGTAAAAAGATCACCCCAAGAATGTTGCCAGTTTGACCCAAGGGGCATAGTATGAACAATCTCGGTAGAGGATCATTACGCGATACTACACAATATCCATCGAAGCTATGGGCCTCATGGTTTTGGACAATGTTTAAAGTATTTCCTGATATAAGTCTATAAAAATCAAACGAGCAGTGGGACGGGGCTGATTTTGACCGAGGAGCATAAGTTAATAAATCTTTGTAGAAGATCACTTGGTGATGCTACATACCAAATATCAAAACTCAATGCTTTTTGGTGTTAAAGAAGATTTTGAAACTACAAAAACTACAATGTATTCACTTTTACAAGTTATACAAACATTGACTCTTGGGGCGGGGTCAATTATGAACCTAAGGGAATTTTTTTAACAAACTTCATAGAGTACCACCAATCAATGCTACACACCATTTTTCTAATATATTTACCTTACAGTCTCTTTGACATAAAGATTGTTTGTAAAATATATTGATCATTCATGTTTTTCATCAGATTTTCAAAAGAAAATCCCATTTCGTGCCATAGCAACTATGGAATAGAAATTTATTAAAAATTGGTCTAGTTGTTTCATAGGAGATGTCGGTTGAAGGAAATGATGAACGGACGTACGACGGACGCCGGACGGTCACAGTAGTTCACCCTGGCATTATGTGTCAGGTGAGTTGATACAAAGTGGCGAACCTTGTATGCAGCCTCTCTCATAAACTGCTTGGCTGAAGCACTCCATATAGCTGGTACTGTCAAAACATAATGAATGTCTCCGTTCTGTACTACTGTACCTCTTGTTTTTAGGGAATTTAGAAGGTGGTCTTTTAAATATTTTATGACAGCCGCAAACACAAAAATGGCATTCATCTGTCTTCCTTTGTCATCTTCTAACTCAATATTCTGAGTTATCTGCAAACAAAAGAAAAAGTGATTATGCGTATTTTCTTATACATAATACGAAAATAATGATAAGGCTTTGATGGTCAAATAGCCCAATATCGCGCATATTGGAAACATTTGTGCGAATCACACTGGCAACAACAGGGTCTCTGAAGACAAATTAAAGAGGAAAGGACCAATAGACACTGTACACTAAATATCTAAGCTTCAGATACTGCAATTACGCAGACACATGCTTTTAAAATGTTCATTATACGTTAATGTAAAATTCTGATTCCCTTGGGTGTGGCCAATTTAGACCCATGGACTTTAGCAGACGATCCTACATATTAAATAATTTTAGCTCTGTGCCTTAAGGTTTTATGCACGTAGCTTTCTGTGTTAAACAAATGATCCCTGGTTCAAGACCAAGTTTGATCAAAGGTGAATAACTTGAACAATCTCGAAAGAGCACTACTGAGCGATGCTACAGGCCAAATCTCTCTTTGTTTTTCACAAAAAGATTTTTTTAAGTATTTATTTATAGAAATGTATAGCCCAGTGTCAACAATATGCCAAACATAGTTTCTGGCAAATATATGTCTTTGTTTATATATCTAGGGGCATGATTTGAACAAATTAAATAAAATAAAGGTTTACTTGACAGTGTCACACATCAAGTATTTAAGCTCTAGGCCTTGCAGTTATGGAGAAGAAGATTTAAGATATTTATAATTCATGTTGAACCACTTAAGCTGAGTGTCATGCAAGGGACATCTCTGTAATGTGTCATCAACACTTGCCAATTTTTTTTCAGAGGAAATGCCGTTTGAATGAAAAGGTGGACGGGCTGATGGACGACATACGACGGACGCCGGACTGTAGGCGGTCCTTATGGCCATTGTTAACTTAAAAGGAAGGCGAAAAACGCTATGTATTGTAATAAAAAGCTTTTTTTGACAGATTCTGTTCAAACAGACTAAGATCTATGGCAACTGCCTTTCAAAGTAGTTTCTTGCGACTGGCACTGCTTATATTTTTTGCTTACATACAACGAAAAACACTTAAAATTCAAAAACTTTTTCGTCCATATACGTTATCATGAAAACGGACTTAACTTCATTCATTCAAATATCATACTAACTCAAACTTTAATCTTTTCTGAGAAGAGTAAATTTTGCAATCTAAACCGTTTCACTTCAATAAAAAATTGTTGATAAATCAAGTATCAACCTGAACCTTCTGTAACGAACACTTGTAATATATTTGCTTTTATCTAAAAGTTTTGTTTTTGTCTTTGAAATGATATGAAAATAAAGAAAATTATATTCAATTACAAAGTGTGGGAATAATGCAACGATCGAGTACATGTACTTACTGGCTTGCCTTTTAATTTCATCTTAAACCGTTTGAAGAAGAACCATTTGTGGTGTTTGTTGTTAAGTGCTAGCTCTGAGTATGTATTCTCAGCATCGTAGCCAAAACTGTGAAATTTTTTGTTTTCGTCAAATAACACAACAGTGGGAGACTTCAAGGAAGCGAGGGCCATTGATCCAGCCACCCAGCTTTGATTGATTGAAACCATAGAGGGGTCGTCTTGATAGTCATCTTTGAAGGAAGAAGCATATCCGCTTGAAGCGTACCCAATATCAATGGCCACCACAAGCCAGAAATCTCTGCAGCAAAAAGTAAATGAGATTATTAAGGGATCTCATGAAATTTCAACTAAACCCAATTGTTGACAGTGTTGGTAGAAGTCAATATGTTTGCCTATATATATATTTTATAAAAGTCGTTTTACATAATTCAATTCTGTTTTACAGCCTTTGAAAAGAGTAAATTGTATTTTACCTACTGTGCTGAGGTTTGCAGTGTTCCCTAGTTTGTGTGAATAAACCCAAGGGAAGCTATTTCCGACATATAATGTCGGAGATGAATGTTTAGATTCAACCTGGGAGTCTTAAAATGGTAACTGGACTATATAAACCACTAGATGGTGCTGGGGTAGGTTTTTCAATAATTTCAAACATGTTTCAGATCAAAGAACTTTTTTTTAAGACCTTTGACAAAATTACAGAACTGTTTCCTTTGAAATTTGTCACAAATGTTAACTGTGCCATTTCATAACAGTTCATCCAAAAATCTTAAAGTGTCTTTGAGAACACATATCAACCTGTCACGCAGAGGATCTCAGATTGGAATTTCCCGGGAGGTATGGCTAATTGCTGATAAACTGTATTTGTAAACAAAGCCACGTGGTGATGTTTATACACTTGAGAGTAGTGGCATGCATTACAGAACAAAAACAGTTTACTAACCTTGATGAAAGTTTATTTCCTTTAAATGAGAATATCCTTCATTTAAATGAATCATTAAGTTATTAAAGACCTAAATAAGTAGATAAAAAGTTAGCAGATACATGTAACATAAACATATGTTTTTGTGCAGAAATCTATTCAAGTTGCTATATGTTTTTAAGAAGTCAGTATTGAATTTTGGTCTAACTTGCAACAGTACACAGCAGGACATAACTTCCATTGCGGTTCAATATGTTTTGTTCTTCCCCCATTCATCTATACTTTGCTTCAAAGGCCCCTTCTGTCTATAGTACAGTTAAGTATTTTCTATAATAATTTTTTGTTGTATGATACTATTTCCTGGTTCATGTAGTCTTCCATTTCTTGGTCAAGCCCTTGGGTATGCAGATACATAATGCAAACCATAAACAGTGTTGGTATATGAATTAAAAAAAAATGTTTATGTAATTTAGACGAAGAATCCTTCTAGTAAATCACTGCAAGGATCGCACCTGCAGGGTCAGTTAATATCATCCTAGCTCATTATATATTATGATCCATTATTATCCAAGAATGAGGCTTTAGATTGATTTTACTATTGACTTTAATAATTTCTCGATTTCATTTTTTTCCTTGATGGTCTACAATTTACATAATCCCGTGTTATAATCACTATGAATTTTCAAAACCGTGTCAAGAACATTAAAACTAACACAAATAGCTCCGCCCTTTCTATATATGGCGAATAAGTCTATAACGCGAAATACTTTCGCAAAACCAATTAATAAGTGGATATCATAAACATATTTCGCGTTATCTACTTATTCTAAATATGAGAGATAAGTAGATAACGCGAAACATGTTCGCGTAAACCACTTAATTAACAGGAAAGTCAGTTAATAGCTATCAATTGTGGTATTAATCTACCACCATAATAATATTAAGTACTGGCTAAAACAGTGTGCAAGTAAGGATACCAAGTACATAAAAGATGTGTATAATATTGTAAAACGTGATATTGCCATATTGATAAACACTCGGAATATGTAAATTGGGTCTCAAAATTAAGAATTATCGAGGTGAAGAACATAAGAATGGATTTTAAGAATTATTACTCTAAGATTTCACGATAATTTATTGCAGAATTGACATGCTGATCTAAAGATTTGTCTAGAGCAATGTTTGATAAATCTATAGCTACTTTTGAATTTCATTCAAACGAAGATACAGTAAATGGCAAGTAATACCGTCTAGCTTTATCACGGTTACAGATGTCTAGTCAAAGATTCGACGTAAAAATCGGTAAGATTGAAAAGAAAACACATAGTTTACCATTTCATGATAGGAAATGTAAAACTGTAAGAAACTTACGGAAGCGTATAATGGTCACCAGTTGCTAGATATTTATGTAGATTTGAGGCGATATTATCGCTTCATGTTTGAAATCTTATGAAGAAAATGCAAGATAATAATTTTATTAATTGCATGATAATTAGAGCATTCGTTGCTAAAGTACGGAAGCGTATGATGGTCGATAGTTACTGTTTATGTCAACTAGACAAATGTGGGGCAATATGTTGACTTTGCTTGATAATATTTTGCCAATTGCTTAAAGATAGAGCGTTTTTTTCCGTAACACGTTGGACGTTAAAAAGCAATCACAATATCATATTTTGCTAAGACTATTACTAAAGAAACTTTTTCCCGAATCCGACACATATTGTTTGGCAAATAAAGTTCTTATCTGACGTATATTTCTCGCGCAAAGCTGAAACCTACGGAAGCGGATAATGGTCGCCAGTTGCTAGATATTTATGTAGATTTGATGCCAGTTGCTAGATATTTATGTAGATTTGATGCGAAAATATCGCATCACGTTTGAAATCTTACGGGAAAATGCAAGATAGTAATAGAAATATTGCATGATAATTGTAGCATTCGTTTCTTAAGAATCAGCAAGTAAAATCATTTTGAACGGTATAGTTATTGCATGAAAGATTGATCTTGCTTGTGTAAGATAATTTATTACTGTAGATGAGTAAATATTTAGCTCCGACATTGGTAAAACTAGAGTAGATAGCTGGTGTAAATGTTCTCTTTTGAACTCACCCTAGCCTGCGTGCCTGTCTGTCTGTCTGTCCACACTTACCGTTTGAACATTCTATAAGAACAATCGTCATGAAAATTGGTCAGAATATTTTTCTTGATAATCTCTCGACCAAAAGTTGAAACCAGGTCACGCGGGGTCAAATCATACACCATGTCAAATAATAAAATAATATTCCAAATATTGTAGAAACCACATTTGTACCAAACCAAACCGTAAAATTGGTTAGAATGTTTGTCTTGATAAAATATAGGACAAGAAAGAAACTATATTACGTGTGATCAAAACCTAGGACACCAGGTAAATTCTCGTGATAACTCCAGAAGCCAAATTTGCACCAATCACCCTTGGTGTCTTGTTAAATGCTATGTCAAGTTTGAAATTTGGTCACATCATAAAATCTGGATCACAAGGTGAACTCATAGAACATCAACATTCTAGAATTCACATTCTGAATCAAATCATCTTGAAAATTAATCAGAATGTTTGTTTTGATGAACTCTAGGTTTAGTTGTAAACTGGGATTCGTGGGGTCAAAAAGTAGGACACCAGGTAAAATAATAGAAACACCGAACTCTAGATGCCACATTTGACACACCGGCATCAGTCATATTGAAAGAAAGTTTGTCTTGGTGAACTTTAGTCAAGACCGAAAATTTGTACATTGATTTAAAACCTACGTTTGGAATGTGTTTACCGTTTCGCAAAGAGATTTTAAAAATTGTCATCGGTTGGCATTGGTCATGACTTTAGACTTACTTTTTGTCTTTGGGACAGGATAGCGATATAGGACCATCTTGGCCCTCTTGTAATTCATT
>JAUMHA010336130.1:0-14251 GCA_032359765.1 Saxidomus gigantea | reverse complement strand
ATTCATTGCGAGGTGCAGGAAGGGGAAATATTGAAGTCCTTCCTGATGCAAGATAGAATTAGAAATATTATCTTTTTCTTTTGATGTCCACTCATTGTGAGGTGCAGGAAGGGTAGATCATTTCTGCGTAAAATTGTCAAAGTGTTAAATTGCATAAACGTATTAAAAGCATTTCACAGTCGACATTGGGGTCTCATCCAAAACACAAGCAGAAAATTTAGCTTATGGGCAGACCTTGATAAAATTTCTTTCACATCCAATTGGTGAACATTTCTAGATTATTATGCCTCATGTATAATTTGTAATTTGTTAAGTGATGTTTTCCTTCAGACATGTATTCTCAGCTTCAATTCATACAACTTGAAACATGTACCAATAATAAAATTATTTGTTGATCAAAGGGTGCTGCTGTACTTTCATATATATATATATATAACTTAAAAATAGAGTAAAGAAGTGTACAAGTTGGCGCAGAAGCATTTATCAGATTGGATTAGAACCATTTTTTCATGAAAAATATTAATGTCTTTGAGCACAGCAAAATGAAAATTCTGAAAAAACAACAGTATGGAAAACTGCAAATTTTTTGAAAATTTTATGCAATACTAATAGGGTTGTCCATTCTCTTACTGGGAATAACAGAACAAGCATTAACCAAGTCTATTCAGTAGATGCATTGTTGTTCCTGCATGGCCTGCAAATTTTGATTAAGATATCTAAGAAAAACTTGCAGGAAGCTTTGTTCCAATGTTCATCTCATTAAGATGATGTGTAGGACCTTTGTCACATATATATGTTGTCATGGTCACAATTCATGCTTGACAGTGACACATGCAATTTATCTCAGATCTTGAAATATTTTCATTTAATTAAGGTTCAATGTTTGTCTAAATCGGGATGTGTCTAGTGAACAAAATGGTCAGTTAGTCTAGAACTAACTAAAAAAAGTAACTATACAAGCATCCTCAGTGCTCTACATCTCTAAAAGGCCATGCAGGTTTTTCAAGAAACAAGGGTCAAATGTTCAACCATTGCTTTTTGTTTCTTCTCATAATTACTTAAATGATTAGAAGTATTTCCATTAATCTTGGATAAAATGTTAATTTCATGAACACTGCAGGCAGAACCCAGTCGCTATACATTGTTAAAGGTTTCAGCCTTGCGCTTTAAATTGAAATCCCTTAAGATGTCCATATATATATATGCAAAAGGGGAAGCAAAAGCACTGCCTTGTTATCATTGATCATTCATTCCTAATTTGTTTATTACTTCTAAAAAGGACCCTGAAATAGTACTTGTAATACATTGTAAGGGCAGTTTCTTTAGAAAAAAAGAAGTTGTTGCTGATTTGATCTTGTAAATATATTTAACTGAAAAGTAGCTAATCAATTGCCATCTATTTAAGAATTGCTAATATGCAAGTTGAACCCAGTTCAGATTATGGTTTGACAAGTATTTATCTCCTAGATTGGTCTTTCATGTGTAAATTAGTACTTTAATATGGACTTCATATACAATGTACAGTTCCTGTCTATTTTGTGTTGATAAATGACCATAACTTGCTTGAAGCTGTAATTATTTAAGTGACAAAATTTAAATCAGAGGACAGGCTCCATTTTTTACAACTGATTGACAGTTTTTGCCCTTGGGCCTTTATTTTAAATGTTAAGTAAATAGTTGTCATAGCTTCACCTTTTGACCTATTGTTATTTTAAAGAAGTTTTATTACTAGTATATTTTATTTTCCTATTGTTTGAAAGCTTTGATATTAATTTTATTGCAAATCAAACAGAATATTATGCAAGCCTGGTCACTATAAACTGCTATTGAAGTCTAATAAAATCTGTTCAAGTGTTTTTTAAGTTTAACTGAGGAGATGATTTTGGCTATTCAAAACAAATGGGAAAATGAAAGAAACCCAAATGAATATCTTTGGTGTATATTGAGGGTCCTAAAAGTTGATACACTGTATTGAGTATTAATAAATGAATATTTCCCCCCAAAAGCTGTTCCACCACAAACACTTCTTTTTACCAAAAAAAAGTACTCTTAAAGTACACAACAAAGTTAAGACATGTACTTTCTTTTAGCCACATACTTAAAATAGACTGCTGACAAGGCGTTAGACTTCATGGCCTCTTTCACTGGGCTTGTGTGTTCTAACACCAAATATTTTCTTTTCTCAGATTAATCAGGCACTGATAGATTGTTGACTTGGTGTTTATTTCAATTTTGTTAATGTGTTGTTCACAGTTTGGTTTGGTAGTGATTGAAACCTGCTGGACTGTTATCTGACAAATCTGTTAAGAACATTCTATCTATATTACACTTATCTTTTACTTATGTACACAGCTTTGATTATACCCCACTGATGTTTCTTTGGTCTATGATAGTCTACTTAAAACCCATAATCTGCTTTCAATTAAGAAGTACAATGCTTTCATCACCATTTTACAAGATGCCAGTGTTTGCTTTAAAATACTGGATTAGTTAGACAGCCAGACTTGATGACAAAAAATTACTTTAGATTATGGTTTGTTTATTCAGTGGATTGAAAATGACTTCAAAAAGATTTTGTCTATTAATTGTATTCAGTGAACGGGAACCGAAATTCTTGTACGTTTTAAATTAATTATCATTGGCTGGCCTTTGTACAGTTTTTGTGAATATTTTATAGATTTCACATGCATAATTAATCAACCACAAACAGCTCCATGTACAAATTTATTAGATAATGTTGCAAGTATAATTTTCGTATTTGACTCCAGTGAAAGCAATTTCCTTGGATTCATTAAGTTTGGATTTTAAATTGGGCAATATTTTTCATCCAGTCTATTCATGAAAAGATGATGTTTATTCATACTCCTGTTTATTGTCTTTTTTCAGAACCAGTGGGTCCCCATATCTGAAACAACAGCAATAACAACATGTTCCATAGTGCCAAGTCCAGAGTCATCCCCCACCCACTCACGCAAAAGCTCAGACCTGATGCTGGGGTCAAAGTTCAGATTTCAGAACTATTTTACAACACCTATTGAAATGCGAAAATCGCCACTACCTCAGTTAGATTGGGCAGATTCCCAAGAAGTGTGGCAGACAATGTTACGAAAAGAATTAAACTATGTACGTGATCAGAATATGTTTGACAAACATCCGGCTTTACATGCGAGAATGAGAGCGATACTGCTAGACTGGTTAATAGAAGTAAGTTCTTGTGTATTATCAGTATGGTCTTATACTATTAAGATAACAGGGATATTTTTGATAAAAATTTTACAGACATTTTTGCCATCTCCTTTTGTTAGATTTAGTGACAGCTATGGAGAGGTGCAAGATAGTTAAGTTTCAGACATGTATTAATATTTTTGGTAAATGTGTATGCTTGAAAAGAACAGTCACTGTCGTGCCTTGATGTAACTTGTGAATATAGTGTGTTTGGCAGTGTTTGTCTTGCTAGGTACTGTTAAAGCAAGATCATTGGCAAAACCACTTATCTTGCTAGAAATAGGATCTTACAAGATGAACATTGGTGTTGGAGCAGGGACTAAGAGTGTTCTGGTTCACAACCTTGATGTTTTTGGTTAGCATCCTGTCAGTAAAATTTGAATTGTTCAAGTCTCATGTAGTCAAACAAGCACTTTCAATTATTGTCGTGGAAGCAATGAATCGTGGAAATGACATGTATTCTAACTTCTTATTTTCTTACAGGTTTGTGAAGTTTATCGGTTACACAGAGAGTCGTTCTATCTAGCCACAGATTTTCTCGACAGATTTGTATCAAAACAGAGCAACTTGCAGAAACATCAGCTCCAACTTTTAGGAATTACATGTCTATTTATTGCTGCAAAATTAGAGGTATTGAAAAAATACATTTCCATATTAACATACATCTTGTATTTTGTGAATTAACTGTTTCAGATATAAATGCATGTTATTAAACCAGCTTTTGATCTTATGACCACTGTTGCCTTTTCGTACATAATACTTGTTTCATGCTGTCAGATTTTCTTAAAAGAAAATTTCTTCAAGTGTCTAAGGAAGATATCAGATATACAATAGATTAAATATTAAATAATCCTAAAGGTTCATGTATAGAATATTCAACCTATATGGATGATTCTTGTCTTGGCGCCACTGAAATAAGACTGTTTAGGATTAGTACTAGAAATGTAATTTGTGATAATTTGACCTTCCTAGTTCACATATGTTTTATATCACATAGGAAATTTATCCACCAAAGTTGGCGGAGTTTGCATATGTAACTGACGGTGCCTGTACGGAAGATGAGGTGTTAGACCAGGAACTTGTTATATTGAAGGTAATTAACTTAAAAGTTACTTTATTACTTTCTAAATATAGATAGTGAAATTCGGTTATCTGTATTTTTATCTTATTCAAGGTGAACTGTAATGTAACAACAAAGATTTTAAGTGTTTAATATTGGAGCACTTCCACTGGTGTATGGAAAAGAATGCCTAAAAATAGAATGAGAATTTGTTTCGCAACCGTTTTTAAGTGTAAATTTATATGAAACTATTTGTCGGAATTCATAGTGTAGCTAAAAAACCGTTTTAAATAAAACAATGTGAATTGCTCCTATTTTACTTGTACAACTTACAGACATGAAATTACAATTGCTAAATGACTGATGTTTTTATTTTATCAGGGTATCAACTGGGACCTGTCTCCAGTGACGGCGAACGGCTGGTTAAATATCTACCTCCAAGTCTCCAATGTAGAACATATACATGGTGGTGAACATGGCTTTGTCTTCCCTCAATACTCGTCACATGTTTTTGTACAGATAGCTCGGGTAAGATTTTCTGTTTATTGACAAAGACTACAAGTATTGAAATTAATTCCTGAAGCAACTACCTTGAAAGTTTTAAGCTAGGCATGCTAGAAGGCGATTTTGAAATTAGAATAAAACTTCTTTTTTTTTTGATAAGGTGGTCCTTGCACTTTTGATTATATGGTTATGGTTTTATAACTGCAGTGTATGGAGTCTCGAGAGCGATTAATCTGAGTTTGTAAGATTATGTTTGGGCTATTTAGAATTTATTAGTATAAATTATTATTCATTAAACTATTTATATTGCAGTTATTAGACCTGTGTCTGCTAGATGTGGACAATTTACAGTTCCAGTATAGTGTGTTAGCAGCCGCGGCTCTGTATCATATGTCGTCTCGAGAGCTGGCACTCTCTGTCTCAGGTATGTTGAAGCTTTCGTTAATTTAAATACAAGTTAGCAACAGCAGCTTTTTTCTCTGATTTCTATAAAACCACGTGACGTCTGTATTGTGTAGGTACCTTATACATGTGAACACGGACATTTAATTAAATTTTGGCACAATTTTATCACTTGTGGTTTTGTATAACTCAGTGTACGGAACAATTGCTGATATGTTCAGATGGTTTCATTCATCATACTGCCTATCATAAGTTAATACTGTATATGTGACAGGTGATGTAAATGCCAGAAATGTAGTGCCCTCTTTAAAACAAGCCTGTGTTTGAGAAAAGTTGATCATATTAGAAATTAACATTTTGCTGTCACTTCAGTCCTCCAACATTTCTGAATGGTTTGACAGTGGCTTATTTCCCAAGCTTACTTTTATGATTGGAAAAGCAGAGCCTGAGAAAAAAAGTTTTTTTTATCAAATTCTCATCCTTTTTGGGCTGCCTTGGTGCAGTGGTGGCATGTTTGCCTCTTGACCAGAGGGTTTTCGGTTTGATCCCCACGACTGCTAAGTAGTGGTAGTGTTCTTTGGCAAAGCACAGATAACTCAACATTGCCTCTCTATCTCCTAGAGGTTGAGAGAGATTGATACAAGTTGTAAAGAACTTGTTTGCAATTGTGAGTAAATAAATTAAAAGACCTATATAAAAAAATGACATAGTCTACCTGTTTTTAATTATTTTATTATGTTTTACAGGTTATGAATGGAAAGATATTTTACCTTGTGTGCAGTGGATGGCACCTTTTGCAGTAACTGTTCGAGAACTAGGACAGACTGCCGTAAAGTTCTTCCCCAACATTCAGTCAGAAGATTCACATTCTATCCAGACACATGTTGTAGATCTAGGTTTACTGGTAAGTTTTCTCACCCTCCAGATCTTGTTTTGAAAATATGGACATGAGCAAAATGTAAACAACTTTTTAAAAACGTTAGAAATTAGAACAAATGCCCATAAATTAAATGTGTAGATAATGTTGTATGTTCATACTGGTATAAACTCGATTTTTCTCAAGATTGAACTCGAATTGAAATCATTTAATAATAATGTTGTTGAATATTTCTTGTTCTTAGTCAATTTGGTGTATATATAATCACATTTTGCCTAGAGGTTTAATCATTCACCTTAGTAATTGGAGACTAAAAGTTCATATTACAGCATGGGTCCATTCTTGTGTCCATAAGGTGCCTACTTGATAGGTAACTACTTGCTTGGCTACCTTTCTGTTGCCTTGTCAGGTCAAGTGGTTAAGGTCACTCTTGCTGATTGCAGACCATGGGTTTGCAACCCAATGCCAACCGTGACACTTAATGTGAGAATGTTGGCAGTTTCTTAGTTCTTAAGTAGGATAGGGGTCTAGAACTGGTCCTTTCCCAGGGATAATGGTTTGGTAAACTGAAAATCAGGCGCTAAACTACAAATAAACTGTTACTTTGCACTAAAGGATAAGATTCAAAAAATAAGTTTGATAAGATAAATTCATATGTCAGAAAAAACTGGCCCTATAACTTTACAAATAATAATTTTGTTTCATTTTTATTTTGTGTACAGGAGAAGGCTCAGTTAAGGCGAGATGAAATGGTATACATGGATCATGGCAGTCCTCCAGACTCGCAGGCTCAGATTATCACACAGTACACCCCTCCACAGAGTGACAAGAAAAACCACATAGCAAATACCCCAGAAACACCTTCGGAAAATGCAGTTTCATACAGCTGATAGTGCTTTTATTTTATAAACATTCAAACTAACACGTTAAATGAGAACTGGACCCATCTTACAAAGACGATGGCACAGCATTCAAGAGACGAGCTGAAACAGCGCGGCGATCGTCTTCCAGCAAAGTGCCGTCTATTTTCAGTGCCTTACTGAGCAAAGTGCCTTATCTGCGTGAGCAGTTTTAGACTATGCAATAACTGTTTTCTCTGAATAAGCAGTTTACGACTATGCAATAACTGTTTTCCCTGCATTAGCAGTTTAAAGACTATGCAATAACTGTGTTTACCTCAAGATATTCTATTGGATAAATGAACATTGCAGTGTTTCGGTTAGTAAAAGTGCCTTACATAGGGGGAAAATTGCTTACCTGTAGTCAATTGTTTAAGTGTATTGTTTACCTGAACTTTACTATACTATAAGTTATATACAAGTATACCTGGTTACAAATGCAGTATGTTTATAATGGCTCTGGTACATTTTTTACCAGTGATATAAGAATGGAATCGGACTATAGTTATTGCAAATGTTAGCGTGTCAGTCCCTGAGGAATGCGTGTCGAGGATTTACAAGTGGGACAAAGCAAATGTGTTGCTGTTTTTAAGTTGATATTAAAGTGGGACCAACTGCTTTTGGGTTTTCTGGGACCATACTTTCAGATGTAAATGGACAGATATAACGGGTTAAGGGGTGCAAGACTGTTCAGGTGATGCACCTGATTTATTTCTAGGCCGAATGAATATCTTGTATGATTTTGACAACATCTCAACTGGCAGAAGATTTTTTTATTCTCGTGTTTGGGTGTTAAATTTGGACCTTTAGAACAACGCATTTAGTTGTATTGACTGAGGAAAACAACTAGGTCTTCCAGATAACTTGGTTCTGTTTGTTTCTGTGTTACTTGACTGGTGGTGATAGATTTTTGAGCGTAGGAATTTTGTGATTGCTGTGTTGTGTAAAAAAGTGAAAAAGTAGTACCGGTATATTGGAATGCCAAAGATAGAAGTGTGTTTTTTTATTTATGAACTATTTATTTATGTGCACAGTTAAATTATGTTATGATGATTGATGATGGATAAGTGCATTTTCCATTTTTGTCCTATGTGCGTGTGTTTAGGACTTAAGAATTTTTTAACAGTTGGGTTTTGTCAGATCTTGTGTATTGATCCACAGTTCTGAAGATTTGACAGTCGACAGTTCACGAAAATGTTGGATTATTCATATATTGCCTGCATGTCAGTTAAACTGTGTTCATATGTTACTTTATAATGTATTCCAATGGCCAAATGAAAGCATTTAATGCTTTTCCAAGCTGCATCATTTTCTATTTTTGTATGTATTATTGAATTTTTTTTTGCAGTATGCAAATTTAAGCCCTCAAATGGCAAATACCACCCAAGGTGTTCAGAAAGATGTTATTACATTTTTGTAAGAGTAATTATATTATTGAAGTTTGGTCTTTGTTTTAACCTTGTATTTATTGCAAATTATATGCAATTTTTATTTATTGTATGCAGATGCGTTCATGCTCATTTCGTGTGCGATTGTACACATGTACCGGTATAATATTAGTTTTTTTACTTTAAAAGATGATGAGGGCTCAGGCCAAATGTCTGACAGTTTTCCTGTTAATATCTGTTTCTTGCATTATCTCGAGTTAATGCACCTTTTTTTCAATTTAGACAAAAATTATGGGGCTATGTAAAGTGTAACAATGCTATTGTAGGCCCTTCATATATATTTGGTAAAAAAATTGCAAGGTCAGCTTCTTTGATTTGACCAGAACAGTAGTTAGTAAATCAGATTCTTTAATATTGCGATGTAATTCTAAAATCTCTATACAGTTTTTTGAATACAAAATGTTTTTACTGCCTTGTTTAACATTTATGAAAAATAAAAATATTTTTCCAACATCCCAACCCTCTTCATTTTTAGCATATTACTGGAAAAACAGTACAGTAAGTGACAACAGATTCATTTGAACATGTATAGTGAAATTCTGGATATAAGGAAATCATTTTCTTGGCCAAATTTTTTCCCTTCTTTATTTAATATGAAAACGTTGTATGGATATAACATGCGGTTGATACAAGGTACAAATTGAAATGGTCCAAAGCTGTTAATTTTATGTGGAATTAACTGAATGATGTTTTCCTGGCCTTAAAGAGGCATTCCCAAGAAACTGAATGCATTTGACATTTAAATAACTTGCAAAGTCATAAGTAATGCAATAATTTCAAGAATCTTCCCCCAAACATAAAAAATCAGCCAAAAAAGTTGTAATAACAGGTAAAATTAGCAAAATAAGACACGTTTTTGTATTGATAAACCTTCATTTTATAGTTGATTTAATTTCAAGTGGATAGCGATTCATTATAAAAGGTAGATATGCATTTTGTGCAGAAACGAAACATTTGTCGATTGCGGTAAATGTTCTTCTTGAAAAATCTATTATTTTACGTACATTTAACCTTGTTTTTTAGCATTTTGATAAAATGATCTGCTAGTTGCAGAGAATGCACCTTTGAGTACAGAGCCTGTAAGTACCCAATAATTTCATCTTTTAGCCCTTTGGAAATGAAATGTCATTGAGTTGATTGATTCTCTATTTCGGTATTTTTCTTGCTTATCATACACTAAACTGTCTCTTTTTTGCATAATTCTTCAGTAATGTTCGGTGACAGGTGCACTTGGGAGTAAACTGTTACACACAAAAATGCAAATATTTCGAAATTTTGAGTGCTGATTGATGGGGCTTGAAATGAATAGCTCACTGGTATTTGGACTGGTTTGCAGTTATCTTTACCCGCAAAATGATGAAATCAATATAAGAATAATATGCTCATACCCCTTACAAGGGATAAACATTTTCAGTTAAAATTAAACAGTGGCTAAGGATCTGCCTTTGTCCTTCAAAGCACCTTTTATTTTCTATGCTTCGAAATTTTGCTGTAAAGGTGACAGCTTGTTTTTAGGTACATTCAAGTTAGTTTTGACTTTCATTTTGGATTTAGCTAGATTTTGGAATTGTATGAAAGCATAGCATGTGACTGTAGATACTAGATAAAAGTGATCTGTTTACACACTAATGTAGGTAGGCAGAAGATGTGTAGATAAAATGTTGTGCATGATCCTAACCGAAACCTCACTTTGTGCAATATTGAACATGTTATAGAGGTATATAAATGTTTACAAGATTATACAGAGCTCTTTATAAACTAGAGAGAATATTCCCAGTGCATATTTTAATATTAGAATATATATGAGGGTATAGATAGCGAGAATTAGGCTTTAAAAGTAGCTTTTTTTATCCGCCTTTATGTTTTTAGGAAGTGCTTAAGTTGAAGTTACTCTGCTTGCCCATTTCTCTCACCAGAGAGTGGGTTTAGCCTGTATGGCTAGTGCAGATCATGATCAGATATCGATGTGTAGTTGGATCATAGTCTGCACTGCTGGTATAAAAGACTTTCATTACAAATTTAAAAAAAAATCCTTTGTAAAAAAAATATCGTGGCCTGAGATTGAAAGATCTAAAAGTCTGTTTTCTAAATTTTTTAGCAAGGTATTTGTGTAGTTTTAAGAGTTGTAAAGTAAATTAAGCAAGAGATTAATAGATGAGCATATGGAACAAAATTTTGTATTAGATTTTATAGCTTCTTCTTGTATGTTCCTTTAAAGGACTGCATTACCGATTTAAGTCAAAGATGGGAGCAGAAATTTACAGAGTGTTCAATATTTCTAAATAAAAAAGCCGATGATTTTAACTAAAGCTTTCAATTTTACAAATAGTACAAGTCAGTGATTTAAGCGTACAATTACATGAGAGTTTGTTTTTTTTTGTCCTTGAGAAACAATGAAAAAAGTCCAGTTTTAATTTCTGCAAACAGGTGTTAAATTTATAACTGTTTTATATTAAAGTAGTCGAAAGAAAGATATAGATTTGCTATTTGTGTATGTTGCTTTTTGTTGCTTCAAATTTCAAAAGCCTTAGACAACTGGTAAAAATAAATAAGGGATGTAAATAAATAACGATAATTTTTTTCATGTTGCCGGTATTTAATCAATGCTGCAATTATACTTTTTTTATAGTCATAATATTTATGTTTTGATATTAAGTTAATGAATGAAATACTTGTATAAATAACAGCTGAATGATTTTATTGCTACATTTAAAACTTAATGTGTAAATACAATGCATATAGCACGGCAATTGGAACTCTACCAGCACAGTGGGGTGAAACTAAAAACTATGAAAATTAAACAAAAGGGTGCTGTTGGGTTCAGGTCTGTCCCCCAGCTGCGACTCCCTGAATTCAACTCGACTCCCTGAATTCAACTTAACACCCTAAATTAAACTCAACTCTGTGAATTCAACTCGACTCCCTGAATTCAGCTTGAGAGTTAATCTTTTTTTGAACCCTTCATTAACTTGTGCAGGAAAGTTGAGGATATATTTAAGGTCAGTAGTAGATAGGAAGTCAAGACCAGAATGTTAACCAAGGAAAGAACCAGTGATTGGTTAATTGAGGAAATCTAAGACAACCAATTGGTTAAAAAAACTAACCAATGATTGCGCAGGAAATCTAGGAACATCGGTTTACTGAGAATATCGAAAACCACCAAATATTTAACTGTGGAAATTTGATACCCTACAATGAGCCTTTGCACAGAACCGACATTGTGTTGAAAAGAGGTCCATAGCTTAATAAAAGCAAACTGCGTAAACATCGATTTATTTTTAGTGACTTTATCAGCTTGGGGAGTGCATATTCTGTTGATGTTATACAAATTTTTTCATTGGGATTTAAGGCACAATATTTATGCTTAGGCAGAAAAGCAATGTGTAACAAAAGTCAATGCTCAACACAATGAAATACATGTACGTGCTCACTTATTTCAAGATTCACGTGAAGCAGTTGTAGGGGTGCAGTCTAGTACATGAGAGCTTCGGTCCTTTATTAAGATCTCTCATTTTGCTTAGAATGTTCATTTTTGCATCCACCTTTTTAGATGCCTGAAACTTCCTAGACATCAGGGTAATACTAAAATGGTAACAGGATATTTTGACTTCAGTCTGTGGCTAAATTAAGTTCTGCTATAAAAATGAATTTGAGATATCTTTTTTTTTTGCACGATCTCAGTAATTTAAAGTAATATTCTATTGATTTGTTTAAAATATGCACAGCATGAAATTCATCCCGATTTTAAGTGCCTTTCATGTGATTTATTAACTTCTGAATTCTGCTGGTGTAAATACCTGGCATGTTGTTGATTATGTCTGAAGACAATTCTTATTAACAGTGTGCCCATTCTTGATCAAAGGCACGCCCAATGTGTTCAATATTGATGTGTTCACTTTACCGATGTGTTCAAATATTTATTAGTCATGTTTTATTTGTTTTTTATCTGAGACTATGCATTTACTGGTGTCGTGTATTTAGCAGTAGAGATTCTCTAATCTTTTTAAGTTCTTTGAAAAAAATTTGTATAGGTAACCGGTACCATATTCTAGGATCAAATATAACATTATTTTAGTCATTAATCTAATCAATTTGTAAGATACTGTATTTTATTTTTCTAATTTTCCCCCCAATTGTGTTCCTGGCAAACTATTATGTGTCAATTACTTTAACATAAACATTTGAGACAAGTGTTTAGTTATTTAATTTCATAGTAATTTCCTGTAGTGAGGCAAAATGACTTTTTTGTCACTCGTAGTATCAAGAATGCTGTGTGGTTTGAATTTTTAGATGATAACTTTAGATGGTGAATTCTCTAATTTTACTGTAATTTTAGATGAAAAATTCTCTAGTTTTAGATGAAGAGTTCTCTTATTTTAGGTTGTTTGAAGAGTCAAATCATAACAAGGTTTATGTTGATTTGTTTTAAATTATTTTTAAATGTAATATATTGTCAACAAAAATAAACAAAACCTCGAAATGCGTATTTGGTATTTGTTTTCTCTTATAACACATAATTTGGTTCATTATGCTACAGCTTGGAAGTGTGCTGTACGTGTGTAGGTAGACATGGGTGGTATATGATATCACACCCTGTATGTCGTGTGTCAACACAGTGCCTGGTACGAGTACTATAATTGGGAATGTTCATCGCACCTGACAGGGGGGTCTGCTCTTTTACATTTCTGCCATGTACACGAGATGGTTGGTTTATTCTGACCAGATGTTACATATGCCAAAATAAACAAGATAATACCCTTAACACCTTTGGGAGAAAATCACAACATGATGTTGATGTACATGATACATACTTACACTTAAACACCAATACATGTAGCAGGTGTGTGTCGGCTAATAGTCACTCAAGCTATTATCAGCATGATATGCCTGCATGAATTTTCTTTGAATTACTCAGTGTGTGTTTTTTGTTGTTGCACGATTTTTTAAACACTCACTGACTGAAAATCTACCAAGGCTACTTGAGCAAATGAACGGAATGTTGTATTTGGATACTCTTGACTGAAATATCTTTAAACTTCTTACGCATATTCAGAAAAGTAACCGCAACCATAAGCGTCCAGCATCCATATGTAATGCTCTTGTCCATTAATGTGTTCAAACGGAACAAATCGTGCAAACGTCCCATTGTTTTGTTTAATATGTTTAGAGATTGAACATTTTTTTTTTAGGTTTGCATACTTTCTAAATACAATGAAATATAGAAATGTCTGAAGAATTTATCGAATACAGTTCTACCATTTGCATCCAATGAAACATCTAGCACGCAATACTGTGCTTGTTACCGGTAAGGTTCTGACAGGATGACTTTTGGGCATCTTCAAAGGTAATAAAAGATGTACACTGCGATGCCCGAACTCTTTTCTTCCTTACAACTTGATGGAATACAGTGAAACTTGACGTGAGTAAAATAATTGATAGCTAGCCATTCCGATAGATATTCTTACGGTTTCATGTAAGGGCAGAGCGTCGGACTCATAACCTGGAGATCGTGGGTCCAATCTCAATCACTTCTTTCGGCTCAATTCAATTCAATTCTTTATTCATCATGGCATGTTACATGCATAATTAATACTGGTCAGGTCATTATCATAGCACTCCATATTTAGCACAAATTGTACGTTCTATAGTATAAGGGAAGTAACTCAAATTGTACGTGTATTATGTTATTTTACAGTATTTTAACCCCCTTTGATGTTAATATATAACGAAACATACACTCAGTTCCAAAAGAAAGTGTTCACTTTGTTTTCTGTGATTTTTCATCGACTACTTTTCTGAAAGCCTATATATTTGGTACCAAAATTGAGATCTGTTT
>JAUMHA010336019.1:0-14251 GCA_032359765.1 Saxidomus gigantea | reverse complement strand
CATTATGCGCATCTTACTGCACATAGTGTATTTTTGGTGACATTTTTGTAAAAGCAATTTTCGGTTGCTGTGCATTTAAATGTGTTAAACTAATAATAATGCCGCATAAGTATTTGAAGTTGGTGCTTTAGAAATAAACAAAATGGACTGATGAAATATAATTCCTTTCTTGGCAGTGATCTCCTTTATTTCTTATATTGACTCTCCCAGTCAAAATAGGAAAATGAATATTTGGAATATTATTATTTCGTTCTGGTAGCAGGAAGACTTTGTTGTATTGGGTAAAAAGCTATTATTTCCTCTACCCTTTGTATAAAGCCGGAATAACTATACTAGCATTTGTTACATGCTTTATTTTTTCAATTATATTGCCAGAAACAAGAAGCACTTTCTGACAACCGTTCTAAGTGAAAAAAATCACATGAATACGAAGGAAAGGCGTAGGTCAATATTGTTTCAAAGTGAATTTTAATAGAGCACAGTTCAGCCATTGTTCTGTAGCGGTTAACTCTATTAAGGGAAATTTAAAGTGACCATGCAAGTTAGACTTTGTGTTCCAAAGTCAAATATAGTTTTATTTTGTTGGAAGTTACATGCTTTGTGAAGTACAAATGTTGGCCTTAGGTGTGTGTATATGTGTGTGTATATACATAACATACATAACATGTGGGAGTGACTGTTTGTCGGGTCTGTTAAAGCAATTAGTTCGATGCTTTCAAGGTGTAGATGCATTGCATTTCAAGATTCGAAGGTAGTTATCATACTTCCAGATGGCTGCTTTTGTACTAGACCATCCCTCATTTGCTGCCACAATTCGATCTGCCACATGCGAGCAGTCTTCACGGGGACGTATTTAACATAAACATTGAAACGATACGTGCTTGAGACCTTCTTTTAGCACAGGACTTTTCCTGGAAGATAAATAAATACAAGATAGGCGTGATGCTAACTTGCTATTTCAAGCATTGCAAATAAAATCAGTTATCTCACACAAATTCTGCACAATGCAGAAAATTGTTCACTGCACATGATTTTGTATTTATTGGCATTCGTTCATACGCTTGTACTAGGCAATTGATTCCGCAGCCGTGTATGCTTGAACAAAACCTTTTTGGATGAATATCACTCACAGCTAGAACAGACAAGCTCTCGGAATACAGTCTGGAATCACGCTATGTCTATTGATCAGGATTGTTCTATGTAAATTATTATGCAATGAAAACCGTATCGTGTCTCGGTAGGGGCTTAATATTGTTTGGCGGAATCGAGTTGAAAACAAAAGCCCAAACAAACATTGGTTATGAGATTGTGGCTTATATTTCAATTGAATTCATCGAAACTTCCAGTGCCATGTTGATTTTTTTTTTCAATACACATGTATAAAGTTTTCAAAGTCCAGTTTATAGGCGCTTATTGTAGTGATAAAAGGAAAGAACTTTTAGCGTGATTTTCTTCTTCTTTCCATGGCAGTTTCTCAAGGTCGGCAAAACAAAGTAACTTTTTAACACTTTCATACATTTTATTTTTTAACCTTTTACATGTTATTAAACTATGAACGATATTCAAAGTTATTGAGAAATGCTTGAAAAAGATAAAGAGGGACAATTATTGTGAAGTAAGTGAAATGTTTCGAGCACACATTTAATTATGCAAACTGGTGCCAAGAGCTGCATTGAAGCAAAGTAGGTAGAATTATGGATGCAAAAACATGTTAACATCAGAAAGAATTATTACAGAACAGAAGTATGGCACGAAGAGAGACGTTTTACATTGTTGGGGAGAAGGGAGGCATAAAATGTATGCAAAATACATCACATTCCACTGTGTGTTTCTAATTAGCGCAGGTAGAAAATGTAATACACAGGCAACTGTCATGGCTGAGTGTTTCAACTAGAAATATTAAGCCATTGGCACTAAAATAAAACTCTAAAAGAAATACTTTTCCTGTCATTGTTAAAACGAACAGCTTTGGATGGAGAGGACTACTTTCTTGTCTGTGTATTTATATATTGTAAATGCCCAGAGATTTGACTGAACAGGACTTTTTTCTGCGTTTTTATGCAATGTAAAAACCCAGAGATTTGACTGATCATGACTATTTTCTGCGTATTTATACATTGTAAAACACAGTTTTGACTGAAAAGAACATTTTTACTGTGTATTATACAATGTAAAAACCAAGATATTTGACCGAACAGGACTTTTTTTCTGCGTATATCGGCATTGTGTCCCGTATTTAAACATTGTGAAGTCAGAGATTTGGCCGGTTTGACAGGAAATTTTTGTCAGTATCTATACTTTGTAATACTAGAGACTTGGTTTGACAGGACATTTTGTCTGCGTATTTATACATTGTGAAGTCAGAGATTTGGTTTGACAGGACATTTTGTCTGCGTATTCATACTTTGCAAAACCAGAAATTTTGTTTGATGGGACATTTTGTTCTGCGTATTTATACCAGACGTATATACACCTACATTGTATATATATTTGGCCTTGCCTTACCGAATTCAATCGATAGTCAAATGTTACAGGAATGAGATGAAGAGTGTACCTACCTCGAAATTTTGAAGTCCTGGAATACTCATCACCTCTTTAATGAGGTACCAGGTGTTCAGGATAATTTAGCACAATAGATTTGATAATGTTTTATCTCTCAGATTTTATGCTAAATTATCAAAAGACGGAATCTGAAAAGGAATTCTTAAGGCTGTATGCAGTACTATAAATCCGGAAATGTTTGCGGTTCGAAGATAAAGTGAATAAAAATTCAGATCTTTTACCTTTTCATTTGGAAATATGATTGAAAATATGATTGGAAATGAGATTCGATGTTCTCACAGTTGCAAAATTTTCATATCATGCGGAAATCTGAAAATCATAAAGTCTCTTAAAACGCCAGTGAAAATTTCCTAGTATCATAGAAGTAAAAGAACCCTAGTTTTTAGTAGAATTTCATTCTAAAGTAGAGCTGTTACCGAAGTTTCGGATAAGTCAACTTTCAATTGATGTACCTAGTGAGTAAATCAGTTCAGTATTTAAGTAAATAGTTCAGTACAAGTAAATATTTCAGTACAAGAAAGTATAATATAAAGAGAATAATTACAAATGTAACTGATATAAGGCAAAATTTTGGAATTTACAATTAGTTTTTCTGTTCAATGCCCTCAATAGTTATCATAGACAGAGCTTCAACTTACATATAATCCTGCAAACAGCCGGCTTACAAGATGATAAAACATGAGCCATTCTTGTATTGATGACCACAATGAGTATATGAAGGATCAACCTTACGGAATTAACAGTTTTTCAGGGCTATGACTGCCCATCATGGCGCAAAAGGAGTAACAAAATGAGTTTTACTATCTAGAATATTGAGGCAAGCTAGAGTTTTAATTAAAGTCAAATTCACTGAGCATCTATGTATGTAAGCTGAGCACAAATGCTCAAGGTGTGCTATTGTGGGCGTCCGTCGTCGTCCGTCAATATTTTGTTTGTTTTCACTCTAACACCGACAGTTCTTCACTAATCCTCCTAATCATATTTACGCAGACTGAGATCTCGGATGAGTACAATCATAGGCTTGATTGGATAAAGTACTTTCAGAGTTATCGCTCCCGATTTAACAAAATTGCAATGTTTAACTATGTTTACACTCTAGCAAAAATCATAATCATATTTACGCAGAATGTGTATGACTAAGATCTCGGAGGTGTTCGCTTTTAGACTTGATTGGATCAGTACTTCCAGAGTTATCGCTCCTGATTTTATAAAATTGCAATACGCTCTAGCACCTTCATTTCTTCAACAAACATGTTAATCATATTTACACAAAATATGTATGAATATAAGTTATCGGACAAGTTTCATTATCGATTAGATTGGATCAATACTTCCACAGTTATGGCCCCTGATTACCAAAAAAGAAAATGCAATATTTTACAATGTTTTAACGTTAACATTTTAGTTCTTCGTATTTTCACAGTCTGTGTATGACTATTAGATCTCGGATGAGGTCGAGTGGTTAAAGTCGTTGACTTGAAATCACTTTAACCTCTAGTAAAGTGAGAGTCATGGGCCCTAGCCGTGTTTCTGGCCATGTCTCATCATGTGAGAAAGTTGCCAATTTCTTGCGGAGTAAAGGAATCTAGTACTGGTTGTTCCGAGGTAAATCGCCCGTCTGTAAAAATGACCAAATTACGGTTGAAACGGGATGTGTCTGATTGAGTTCGATTATGGGCTTGGTGTGATTAACATATTTAGAGTTATGACCCCTGGTTTAACAAAATATGCAAAATTTAACAATGTTGACACTCTAGCACCTACATTTCTTCACAAATCTTAACCAATGAACATGTATCAGATGTATGATGGTAAAATCTAGGCCAAGTTTGTCATGTGACCTTTACCATGACCTACCGGTATTTTCGTTCTTTTGAAGTGACATGGAAGAAAATGGGACCTAAGTTAAAATATGACTTCTCTGAGATCAAGAACTAAGTCACTAGTTGAAGTATAGTTTGAGTAATGTTTTCTCGGGTGAGCGATCCATTTCCATCCTGACCCTCTTGTTTATTATTCTGATAATTATAATTGTATATTAAATCAATGTATTTTCAGGTAATAAAAATGGTAAGATTAAAGACTGCCCACCCATACCATTTAGTGAGAGAGATAGAATCGGTGATGTAATTATGTTCTTGAAGCGAACTGATAAAGAAGACGTGTTTGAAATAGAGTTCAGTCCCAATATTGGAGAATATGAAACCATACTGGATGACATTAGCCTCGTTTGTGGTCTCAAGATCAGTAACAATTCCGGTAAGTAGCCATCAACCTTCAAACGTTTGTTGAAAAACACTGATGTTATGTTTTCAGCGTAATGCTCGTTTATCTACTTTCAACATTTGTACTAGTTCGTCAGTACAAGAGGTAGGGTGTATACACAATATATGTGATAGATATGCATCACACTATGGATCACACTGCATACCAATATTCCTTATTTGTAGTATTTTTCTTCTAAGGTATACGAAACTGTAGTAACGGATAATGTCTGTCTTTGCTGTAGGACTTTTTAAGGAGAATGAGTTTAATCATATTGTGTATACTTGTTTTCCTATATTCCAGAAACAATATGTAAAGATTATCCAACATTAGGCATGGATGAAGATTGCGTCGTGTTTGATCGGACAAAGATAAAGCTAAGGACAACTGAAAAACCTCCACCGACACCGGAACCAGAACCGGAAGAAGAACAGCCGGAAACGGAACCAAAAGGTGAGTTCACAGCCTGAGATTATAGAAATGCAGCCAAGCCCAGCTTGGTGGTACACTTCTTCATACATCAGTTATAGGGGCTACATGTTTTTTTGTTGTTAGAATTAGTAATAAAAGATACAATCATTTTTAACAAAAATGACGTTTGAGTAGAAAATGCAAGCCCGAAAGAGATATCCCAAATAGAATAGCAGAGTGAGCACAAAGCACCAGGAGCACAATTACAGCCAATAAAAATGTCTTACCGGCGGAAATAACGTTTATTTGCACCAAAAACATTCCTAACTTAGCTTTTAAATCGATAAGTTATAAACATGTTATGTTTTTTATTCAATTATCTCGCAAAAATGCTTTCTGGCAACTATTTTTCGTGAAGAAACAACTTGAATACGAAAGAAAAGCATATGTCAACATTTTTTAAGAGTGAATAGAACAAAATATCACTATCCTATTCAGTAAATTTAAATGATCCTATGACTTTATTAGGTCTCCGCTTACGTGAAATGTTATTTTGCAATCTAACCAGACCTTTATGCGATTCGTTTTTCAGAGGAAAATAATTCAGATGACACCGTCGTTGACATTGATGCAAAAGAAGGGAAAAATAACCAATCGGATGAAGGCTATAAAACGGATCCCAAAAATACAAATCCTGACGCTGCTCGTGGTTCGTCAGACAACGGGAGCAGTTCTTCAACAATAGTTACAACTTCTCTTTTAGTAACCTTAATCACAATGTTCCTTACGATAGTTGTTTAAAATTTCTATAAATAGATAGACATGACGTTTAACTAATTGACATCTGAATGGTATATATGCACGGCTGTAATAAGCAATTCAGGCATCAGAAATCATTCCTTCTCGGCTATATGTGATACTTCGAAGATGCTGAACTGCGCCAAACTGGAAAACAGAGCGGAAATAGAAACATGTGTTGATAAAGACCTAAAATACAATAGGTATGTGGTGTTGATGACTCAAAATACAAAGTTAAATACATTCGTTCCTGTTTATACCTAAAATATGTAAAGACATGGATGTTTTGATTGCGCATTAATGGTGCAATAATACTGAAAATGTTTAAGAAAGACCCAAGCAGACTACAAACAGTTTAAAGTTTCTCTTAAGACCTTATCGAGAAGAAGAATTTCGAGAGGTTTCAGTGTACACTATTTATCAACACAGGATGTTAATTTAAATTGTTCTAAACGTCTGATCTAAAGTGAAGGCTTCTTAAAAGAATAAAGATCAAAAGAGGTCAATATAGGTAATTAATAACGAGAACGAGGGCACAAGATGAGAGAAGGGCATTCTGTGTAAATTCAACATCAATATAAATAACAAATCGGATGAGTCAAGATTACAGAAAGTAAACAAACATTGCACTAAATGGACATCAGTCAGATCTGGCTCATTCCGCCCTCTCCCCGGCCCAGGTGCAATGCTCAACACATACATTCTCATATAAGGTCACTAGGCAATGATTGCCGGAATTAATTTACATCTTTACGCTCCAGTTTGGTTAAATACTGAAAATTCTGCCTGATATTTTAATTCTTTAAATATACTCTAGGGAATATGAGAATGGATTTTAATACCGTTTGAAGAGCAAACTATTTGGTCTACAAATTTGAATTTTTAAGAAATCCAGTTTTGTCATTGGTAATTTATACAATTTCACGAGTGAAGTCTAACCCATCATGACTTTTGTACATTTGTTAATAATTTAGCCAGAAGTATTCCTGCTTATCTTGGTATGGTGTTTTAACACGTGAGAATTCCCCTCGCAGTTGCTATGAAAAACGGCAATTGCAATACGGACTGCAGTAAACGTATGTATGATTGATCATAACCGACGTCCGTCATCACGGTATGATTCATTATCTAAAGCAAATTTCGTCCGTGCCGACGATGTTTTGTAGCTTGCAATATGGCAAATCAAATCAGATAGACATAAATATGGTAGAAAGTAAACACTGACTTTTTGTCGTTGTGACTAACGCATATGATAGCAGAAGATATAACATCAAGTCATTTTTGCGATTGAATGTGAACTTTGCAACATGTATGATAGACCCCATATATAGATCTAATCATAGCCTCATTACCTCATATCACATTGGTTAAATTGTTATTGTACTGTCTCTGGCCTTACCTTGATCTGCACATAGGAAACATTTAGGGTAAACCAATTAAATTCTTCATTCTAAATATTTTGCGTGGTACTAACCGCCTAATTTTTCCGCCAATTAATTAATAGGTGTTGGACTGACTCGCGGATATGTTATTTCGTATTGTTGATACAGAAATGACTCGCGGATATGTTATTTCGTATTGTTGATAAAGAAATGACTCGCGGATATGTTATTTCGTATTGTTGATAAAGAAATGACTCGCGGATATGTTATTTCGTATTGTTGATAAAGAAATGACTCGCGAATATGTGATTTCGTATTAGCAATAAAGAAATGACTCGCGGATATGTGATTTCGTATTATTAATAAAGAAATGACTCGCGGATATGTGATCTTGTATTGCAGGTGTTGGACTGACTTACATATATGCGATTTCGCAATTTTGTAATAACAAATGATACACTGAAGCAAAATTCGGATACATCAAATACCTACCCGTAGGTTCTAAAGGCTAATGCGAACATTACACGCGAAAATTAGGCGGGTCATAGTTCCACAAATTTCTTTTCATTTAAATGGAAATAAATTCTGATTAAAATCTGTTATTCAGTCACAGAGACTTAGATTTGGATCAAATTAACAACCATGATAGGAAGGGGGATTTTTTTAGATTTGGAGAAATATGCAAGTTAGAGCTTAGATATAGTATACTTAATTCTGTATACATACTCTTGTGATATAATCTAAGGTAAATAATTTTATTCATGATATCTTTACATTTCGTAAAAAAATCTGTTATTGTTAAGTTAGTCGTTACTGACCGTTTCAGGGCATATGCAATTCAACAGGGGGCAGTATTTGACATTTTGGCTTGCTAAAGTACATTGTTTGGCTTCTGAGTAAACTGTTTTTAAAACATGCGTCGTGTGTAATGTAAAATATCATTTCATGCCCTCTATTCACATTATACCTTCTTTACTGTTCATGTTATAAATGTACATTTTGTTTGCGATTTCATGTTTTATATTGTAATATATTATTTATTATTAAGTATGATAGGGAAGAAAATTCTAAGATGTATTTGTTCCAAGTAAAAATACATATTGTTATGGTTCTAGTAATTGAGCAGTGCTGTAGGAAAACCAACATTTTGATCTCAGAGCATCCTCAGCCAGTTGTAGGGGTGGTATAGTAAATTTTAAATGAGACAACACTGGGTGGTCTCTATTGGCAGTTACTTCTGAACGGTAAAGATGTTTGTTTTCATACGGTATGGCTCGGTCAGTGTCTTATAAAATTTGAATCACTAAACTGAAACAAAACTACATTTTACAGATGTTTTGGAATTGATTAGCTAGTCTTGTTTCATATAGTAAATAGTTCAAAAATATTGTGTGAGAGTGTATTTCTGAGACAGAGATTATGTAGATTTTTCTCATAGACCAGTTTAAAATCTCTGTCTTCTGATTGGTTATATATTTATATATATGGTTATGACAGTGAGCTCATTGCTAGCCAATTAGAATTCAGTTGCATTACACTGGTTTACTGCAGTTGTGTGTATTTTATAAACGTGTGGGTTCACTTGAAATGAAAGTAAAGAGCCCAGTATATGTGTCAAATGCTACAAAGAAATGAGAAACTTTTTTGATATTACAATGTGCTAGCCTATGTATATAATTATACTACTTTTTGTTTTCTATTTTGTTAATTTTTGTGCAAAATTACAAGCGGATTTGGAGTTAGTATATTATGACAATGATAAGCGAGTCAGAATGAGAAAATGATTGTAAATGAATATATCAGATGTTGAATTCCAGTTATGGAGACTTCATTAACGGAATTTGACGTTAATTTTGGTGTTCTGTTGCTCAGTATGTTATGTACCTGACCATTATTTTGTGGTAGTTATTCATTATGCAATTTGCACCATTTGTCGCAAACTTAGTCTCACTATTTCCACTTTGAAGGCAGACCGATTTTACAGGTTGACATTTTAGAGTTGTCCGCCTTCTACAGGTGTGACAATTATAAAATATCAGATCTGTGAAAGGGGTCACACTGAAACGCCAAATTAATAAGCCTAGCAAGACCTTGGCCCCGATTTGTGTTTTTAGCACTGCTTACTGTTGAAAACAATATCAAAGCCAAGTCTAATAGTATCCTCATTATACAGTTTTATAAATAAATGGTTGTCTATTGCTGTCGCGATTTGTAAAGGCAAGGGGGCGGGACAGCAGTCAATGGCGCCATTATCTTTATCAGAGAAAATATTAGGCTTACACACTTGCCATGCTTTTATGGTATACATTGTGTCAGCATCACATAAACAAGGGCTGTATTATCAAATCTTCTATAATGTAGTAATTGGATAGTCTTTTTCAATGGTTGATGATGTAACTTTAATTGTATCAGCCCATAAACACTCCCATCAATTTGTACCTACAATGCCAGTGTCTATTGAATTATACGTTATATAGCCATGCTCCAAAGCAGTTGACAAATACAATGTCGTCTGATTACTAAACAAACTGTGAGTCTTTTGAGTGGAAAACACCCTTATTCAAAGAAATAGACTTGCCTAAATTGGAAGTAAGAAGATCCCATTGTAAAAAATACAGGTTGAAAAGGGTTAAGCAGGTCAACCCTCGACATCTTAATGTCATTACAAACTTTAAAGTAAAGATTTTGCTAAAGAGAGGTAGTCGTAAACTTGGGCAAAGACAAAGCTGAAGTAAAAAATGTATTTTGCAGGAAAGATTTGGGGCAGGGGTAGATGGAGGTGGGGCAAAGAATTTTTAAAGCACACATAGAAAATTGGGTTAACTCAAATGTGCAAATAAGACTTTATCAATATTAATTACTAAAATAAGTAAGAGTAGTCTTTATTTATGTGGTGCTGTCCATTTGTACTTCATTATAGTGCCTGTTTATGAAGACTACATAATTCTGTGTTATGATATTTCATGTGAACAATTTATCCCCCCCCCACTAGTCATGATATGGTAGATGTAAATAGTCTTATGCTTGGTATTGTTACGTGTTAAATTTGATTTCGACACTGCCTATTGATTTTGTATCTTTTTTAGGAGAATGTCTGGTTGAACATTATACTACAGCTTTTGGTATTGAACCCATTGGTTTGTGTTCCCCTGTATGTACTTTACTCAAAATCTCCGAGATTCTGCCTTTGCAACCAGTGCTGATCATGATCAGCCTGCACATCCATCCAATCTGATCATGATCTGCACTGTTAGGTATTCAGACAGTAAATTTCCATCTAACATCCATTTCAACAATCAATAGTACTGTCCAACCTGAAAAATGGGTCAAGGTCATTGTAGAAATTCAATGGGGTAAAGATAAAAGATTTCTCTACCCTTGGGTACACAAACCAGTTAGGGAACTCATGTGACTTTTCATCAGTAAAGCTTTTTATGGGTTTTATATATACATGTACCTTTACACAGCCTATCACATTTTGGGTTAAAGCTTTTACTTTTAAATTTCTGTTGTTTTTTTTTCTCCAGATGTATCTCAGACCTCCCTCTACTTTCAATGTACAAACATTTTATTTTTTCACTGTTATTCAAAATTAAGGCAACAAAAAGTTTCCTCTTGACTGAAGTTAACCAGAACTATCAAGGAAATGAATAAATCTTGAACATATGGATTTGCAATGTTTCTGGTTCACATTTGCATGGTGTTTTCTTTCACAATGCATTTCATCAATGATTTAATTCAAATAGGGTAATTATTAAACCAGTTGACTTTACAATACTTTGTAATGTATGGACTTTTATTGACATAGCAAAGATTTACCATACAAATAATTCAGATAAATATTTACTAATAAATTAAGATAGGAAGTGATTGCTTCTGTTCATGATATAATTTTGATTTCAAGAAAGCCCACATCCTATTTCCTGAGGCAATTTTAGTATTCAAATGGTTGAAATTTCATTGCAAAATGCTTTATTTTTGTAAAAGTGAAAATAAACTCGATGTATGAGCAGTCTTGCCAGTGATGTTTTTGTTACAGCTTCAGTTTGAAAGCAGATTTTAGTAAGTCTGACCTTATAATAGATTATAGATGGTAAAGTAGACATGTTTGTTTCTTAGACAGCCAGATGGACGGACGGATAGACGGACTGATGGACATTGGGATTAAAATAGTGCTTTTACAATGACGTTTAGCTAGTTATTTTCAATACTGTAATTTTAAAGAAACATTATAATCAGTGTACAAATAATCCGCTGTAAACGTGACTGCCCTTTTGTAAAGTGTTGTTTTGCTGTATAGGAGGCATCTTCTGTTCTCTTGAAAATCTGGATTTTTTATTTCTTTTCAATAACAGTGATCCTGCCTTTGAAACCAGTACAGATTATGTTAGCCTTGACATCCATTCAGTCAAATCATGATCTGCACTGTTTGCATTTTCAGTGATCACCCCTTAGAACAAGAAATTGACCTGTCTAAATTGAAAGATGGACAAGTCCATTTTAGAAATTTATGAGGGTTCAGGGTGAAACAGAAGATGCTCAAATATACAGGGGTATTTTCATTTTCCCAGTTTCAGCAGCTCAATATTACATATATTACTTATTTATATACAGTATATACAGTATGTATATAATAATGCTTAAGGTTTTGCATGAGGGCCGCTAGATTGAAATGTCCATCAGTTTTACTTTGACTTTTTTTTTTAAAGAAATCTTACTTTATATTTTGTTTTATCTTTTAATATAATATCCTCTTTGAAGATAGTGTATGGAAATGGACAGTTATTAATCAAAGGTACAATCAAACTGCACATTACTACAGATGACATCAGGACCTATGGTCATATACACATAAAACATCTATCAGTGTCATCATGCTTACATTGGACAACAGTGTACATTTCAGCTTAGCCTCCTTCATGTAATGATCTTGCAGTTTATTATAATGAGCCCCAGTATGTGAAAACCAACCATTGAGCTTTGCAACCCTTACGGATCCAAATCAGGCCATGAAACAGCAATCATTTGGTCAAACTCGTCTGGTCATGTTACATTGTCCATTCGAGAGCAGTATATTTAGTGTTCAGTGCCAAAGTGTTGTAAACTTTTGATAAAAAGCGAGAACTGTCTAGCATAGAATGTTTGATACAGCATCTTTGTCATGACACAGTAATATTAATGGTTGAAATGTACTTTCAGTGACTGCAAACCATTAGAGGTTGGTTTTCACATAGCATGGCTCAGATGACTTTGCAGCTACTGTGACATAGCATTAGCAAAATTTCCATGTAAAAAAGCTTTGTATAATAATGATATGCATGTTTGTCTTTTATTTAATATAAAACAATAAAGTAATACTGTCGAACTTGCTGAATTCTTGTTTTGTGATACTTTGTCCAGTATATTATACACATATAGAGGGTTGACCACAAAACTAGTCTTAACTTATATGCAATAAAGGAGGACTTACGACAGTTTTGCGGTCAACCCTCGATATAATCATTTTGGCGCCACATTTTAATGAAAGGGCTTTCAATCCAGGAATGTGACTGTTTCTTCCATACTTCTTTTGTTCTGTTTGATTATTGGTCAGAATAAAGAGGCTGACAAGTGTAGATAATATACATACATATTCAAACCAGTCTTAATCAGCCAATCACAGAATGCTTAATACAAGAATACTTCATACAAAATTTAGAGCTATCATTGATGTAATAAAATACCACTGCAAAACGACCCTGGTTTGTCACTGATTAATAGTTTTAGTTTGCTATAGCGGTATGTCAAAGGAAAAAGTTACCGGTACCAAAACTACCTATGCTACATGAAATTTAAACAATAGAAAGGGGCTCAACTCCTTAATGGATACACACAAACTTGCATCTTGCACATCTGATATTCATGGCGATGGTTTAAACATGTACCAATATTTAATGCAATCTTTTGAAAACTGAAGGAGTTTACTCCACAAACTTCTTATGTAATATGAAATTCATGCAGCTCAAAGGGACATAACTATGCAACATAGTAGAGACATGTAAAAATCGAGTCCTGCACATCTACTACTAGACTGGCATTCAGTCCTTACATTTACAATTTCTTACTCAATTAACTCCCTTGGCTGCCAAAAATGTAGATGATCAAGCCCTGTCAGTAGATATGGGCCAGTAAATATTCTGCTTGAATAATGAAAATATCCTATCATCTAGCCTGGTGGCGAGGCTAATCTACTACTCATGGTGACTGTGTGTGCCAATATTCATTCCAATCCTTTGAAACATGGAGGAGTTTGCTTCACAAACTACATGAAATCTATGCAATAGAAATGTTAAAGTTTAAAGGGGCACAACCTTACAACATCTTGATCGATATGCACAACTAGATGGGTGTTCAGTAGAACACTTGTGTCGCACTCTTACACTTGTAACCAATTTCGTGACAAAGTTTAAGTACAACAAGAGCTGTCTCATGACAGCATGCTCGACAATTAGAAAGCTTGTCAGTAAAATGTTGTTTTTTTTGTCTAAGAACAGGACTGGTATATTGTGTAATTGTCTATAAGAATTAAGGTCAAAGATATAAAACTTGTTCAAAGACATTTGTTACTGTACATTACATTCAAAGCCTTACCCTGGATTCTGTAAGCTAAGTGGAGGAAGGAGGGGTGGGGGTATAATTTCAAAGAAATACATGACCTTGTATATTTGATCATGAATAAGTTTGTAACATTTCAAAATTGATATGGATAAAATTAAGCAAGAGGGCCATGATGGCCCTTTATCGCTCACCCGAGTACAACTGCTTTTAACAAAGTTGCTAGAAATCATCGAAAC
>JAUMHA010335908.1:0-14253 GCA_032359765.1 Saxidomus gigantea | reverse complement strand
CCCCCCCCCCCCCCCCCCCCCCCCCCCCCCCCCCCCCCCCCCGGCCAGTTCTGGGGAAGGAGTACTAATACTAGTCTGTGGTTGCTGTGACTATCTTATAACTTGAGGAATGGAAGTGACATACGTGTGCTGCGGGATAAGGAAACTAGGTAGCTTTCAATTGGGATAGCGACCAAATCATATAATGGATTTTATGACATGCTGTATCATGCAGGATTTTAAACATAATTCAGGTTTACTATTTGCACGAACCCGCATGAGCATTGTGCTTAAAAATAATTGTCCTAACCCTGCAGATGCTGAAAACATTTAATAGTCATGCATGATGCAAACTTAAAGACACATAATAATCGAGGGTTGACCGCAAAACTGTCGTAACTAATATGAAACAAAGAAAGACTTACAACAGTTTTGCGGTTAACCCTCAATATAGTACTTACAGATATCGAAGTATACAGTATTTTTATAACCTTATCGACAATGCACATTGGGTCGCATTACATTGTGCACTGCCACAGAGGTCTTCAAAATGATCCTAGCTATGTTACGTTAATAATGACCCAGTTATGAAATAAAAATACAGAAAACCTGAATTATGATACAATGTACGGTATCGGTTTTCTCCCCACTGTATACAATCTATTTTTAGACCGATCTAGTAAACTCCATGCTTGCATACGCGTGACTGCTATATTTACAACGTCAGTTGTTTAGAAAATCGGCACGTGAGATAAAGCGTGTATAATGTCTATGAGAGGTTCGCTTGATTTTGGAATTGTCATTTGAATTTTTGAGGTTCAACGCTTAGGTGAAACTTGAAATATATTTGTATAATGAGTTCTGAAATTGCAATGATGGACTATGAGGATATAAATGCAGTGAAAATGACGGTGAGCGAGCTCTCGTCCGCTGCAGCTACCCAAATTCTGGTGCCGGATGAGAGGTAAGATTTTCACCCTTCCTGTTGAACCCTGTATCAGTTGATATTAAAATCCAAATACACAAAGTTCGCCTTTGTCGTCTGGGTAATTTAGCTTAAAACCAAGTGAAAGTTTTGATAAAATTACGAATGCCCCGTTTATGTATCGGCCACCCAATAAGCCCAGCAGATTGAAAATTAGATGTGTTTCGGACCTGGCTCATTATGAACTAGATTTTACGCATAGTAGGTCCCAAATGTGCGGATGGCATTTCTGGACAATGGCCCTTGAATTATCCATAATTTGCCAAATTAGCCTTGTCCGTTTCTAAGTCAAACAGTTTTCATCTGATCTTACTAAACTTGCAGAAAATATTTGTTGGCATAATGTCTATAGGCAAGGTCTTTGGTCTAGGTGAAGTTTGAAAGCCAGCCAAATTGTCGAAGGCACTTGGATTATGGCCCTTGAATTATCAAAAAATGCCAGATACTGATTTATGCCTCCCTGATGGGTGTATTTTGTGACCGCTTGGCATTCTTGTTAATAAAAATTTCTTTCGGTGCTATACTTTTATATACTGTACATGTTCAGTATTTAGTGCTATATATGTAGAAGGGTGAGATAAATGTGCAGGTTGACCAGCCAGACTACATGTAGGACTCTAACCCAGACCTTTCACTATTTAAACAGAGTGAATGCTAACCCACCAGAGCTATCTGTCAACTTATACATTTGTTTCCCACAATTGTGTTTGTCAACAAGTCTATACTACTTTTACTAGCTTTGACATATATATTGAATGATTTACCATATTTCTTTTTGAAAATGTGCCCATTTTTCAGAAGAATGAAATGGGTTGCTAAGATCATGAAGATGGCGGTGAAGCCATGAAGGCACATTTTATGATTGTTAGTCGTAGGTTTCAATCCTGAATGTTTTTAAATTGCATCTCTTAAGCAAGTTAAAAGGCCAACCAATTCTGAGACAGATTATATAACATGATTAATATATCGGCATAATACACATGCCTACACATTTTGTTGTATTTTTATTTGCAGGTCATTGAACTTTGCAACCTGTCCAGGAGATGAATTTGACTTTTCATTCGTTAAAAAACCAAAAACTATCAGGGTATGATATTTTAAGCTCAACTTTGAAGTAAAAAAGGTGTTTTGATAAAAAAATTACCAACCTCATACTGTGCTGTAATGTAGAACACATACCATAATGGCATTAAAAAGAGATTTAGAAAGTGCATTTCAGTTATTAAAATACAGAAGTCTCTATTTCGATTAGTGCAAGACTGTTTTTCACTCTGGAGGTCTATTGTTAAGAAGTAGAGAAGTGCAATTATATTACAGCAAACTATAACTATAAAGTACACATTGACAAAGAATCACAGCACACAAAGAAATTAGTTAGAGCATATTGAAATTGAGTACATATATATATATTTATTCAATAGACAATTACTGTTGACTGTACATAATTGAAATAAAGAGGTAGAAAGAGAGATTTAAAGTATGTATTATACTGAACTCATAAACAAAAATACTGAACTACTTAAACAGAATTTCTATTATTAAAGGCGTAAAAAAAAGTCTGTTACCTGTAACCCTACCAACCCTCCTTTATACCCTGGACCTTTTTTTATGACCCTGAAAAAAGATAGAATGAAGAAAATTTTATTTTCATCGAATTTGGTGTGTCTGTATTTAAAAAACATTTTGTATTGATTTCTTCCATTTATAAGTATTACAACAAAGACCTAGTAATCGCTTAATACTGTCATAGGTATCCATCAATTTACAAGTTTACATTTAAAAAAATCCCTACTTACCAAACAATCTTTTTTCAGCACGTTACAGGAAACAGACATATATATTTTAGGCCTGATGAACATTGAGAAATGCTTGGCAGCAAAATCTGTTTTCACATTTATAATACATTCATACAAAGTGAATGTACATGTATTGAATTGTGTTTAACAATGTTTTTTGCAGGACCCCATGTCACACAGAATAATCGAAAAGAGGCGGCGAGATCGTATGAACAACTGCCTGGCTGACTTGAGTAGATTAATACCTACCAGCTACCTGAAACAGGTACTTGTTGTTTTGTTTGACATCTTTTATCACACTACAGCTGACTCAAACACAAAATATTATATTCAGTACTTACCTTCTTTATCATGCTTTCTCTGCTTCAGCGAAGGCTGTGAAAACATAAACGGCTCAATAAACAAATTTTTTTCCCTTGTTGCAATCTTTTTCCTTGCATTAATAATACTGAACTGTGCATATTCACTGAAAATTATAAAAGACTCATTGTGCATATATTGTATTTAGACACTCGTCTTATATCTTGACCCGGATTTGAACCAGAATTTCATTTTAATTGGTCTTCATGATATGAATGACAGATATATAACTTTACTCTGCTTAGTTTTTAAAATGGACTTGTCCATCCTTGAATTCAGACATTAACATTTATTTTCTTAAGTGGTGCTTTATGAAATTCTGACTGAAGAGCAAACAGTGCAGATCATGATCAGACTGCACAGATATATAGGCTGATCATGATCTACACTGGTAGTATAGGCAACATTACTTAGGGGGCCAGAAATTCTTAACCTTAATCTTCCCTATGGAAATTACTTGTTAATCAATCAGTTTTTTACAACGAGAGCAAAATATTCCCACTTTGGGTTTTGACGTGGCAGTAGTGGCAGAACTCGTAAACGATTCTCATGATATTTAACTTGTAGTTTTAAGTACTCCCGTAAAAGGTCTTGCTTTGATGTGTAATATGGTTAACACTGTGTTAATGTTTCTGTATCCACTGTGAGTGCACACTGTTCTGTCACTGTGACGTCAATAGATTCAATATCTACGACACCTTATGTTCCTTAATCACGTGTTGAATCATGTGGGAGTGTAGTTGCAGAGTGGCTATAGGTTTCCAGTTATATATAGAGAAAAGCTGAAAATAGAAAATTCAATATTTTGAGAGAATAGTATAGAATTGTTCATTGGATATAAAAATTATCAAACTCTGCATAAACTGATCTCATGCATGCAATAGCCTGACATCATACTATTTTAGCCAACTTCTGCAATAACTTCAATAATCAAATACTCTTACATTGTTTAGTATGTTTTTCACATTGCCCATTTTCTGCAGTGGTACCACCAATTCATTTGGAAAAAATTTACAATGCTTTATTATAGTGAGCAGTACTTCTACAGCCATACAGTAATTTCACCAATTAATATGATTAAAGTTTAATGCAATTTTGAAATGATGCACAGTGTCCAAGAGCCTACAATCCATGGTGCTTTCTACATGCACACAAATGTTTTAACAAAGTACCTGCTGCATGTGTAAAGAACAAACAAATATTTGAAAGCTTAAAGCATTGTGAAAAAAGATGTTCACAGGTACATTCAGTAATTGATGGAGAACTATCGGATGTATTTAGTCTTAATTTCTTTTTTTTATATAGTGGATTTCAAGAAGATTGACTGTTTTATTCTCAAGTATTTAAATCGTTGTCATGTCAATTGAAGTTGATAGTTTATTATTGTTTCTTCAGCTTTATTTATGATTTCTTTAGCCTTGAAGACATGAACATACATTTGTAAACTATTTCAAAAGAAACTTTTAACTATTTTAAAAGTAATTTTTAACTGTTTGAAATGAACGTGATGAAATTGCACTACAGAAATGATAATTAACTAAAGAATGATTGAAACGAACAATCCTTCCAGAAATAAAAAGATGTCTATTTTTGGAGAATAAAACAGTCAAAAGTACATGTGTATAGCATGTCAATGGTATAAAAACATTTTGCCTTTTTCTTTAACTAGATTACTTTGCATTTTGTTCTGTCAGAGATGCTACTTGTGAAATAAAAAGAAACAAAAAAACTTTTCCTAATGTTTAAGCCTACACTTTCAAGTAGAGTGTGACCAAATTTTTGCCTGTAAATAATGGAGCTGCCTGTGCTGCATTGTAATCAAGATGAACATTTTGCAATGGTATTTGAGCAAGTACAGAGTTACAGTATTGTAAAAAATAAAACAGTAATACAATGAATGCACATATACTTGGTCTGTTCTAAAAAAAAAGCTGCATCTCTGACCTTAGAAAATGTAACCGCACACTTCCCAAGAGAGGGGTGACAATTTGTAAATTGGCATTTTCCTAGCAATGATGAATTGTATGATTTACAGTTAAAATTGTGAGTAATTTTTATAGAGTGAAGTGTTATTGCCTATTTTCTTAACTATTCTTATCTTGCCAGAATTAGTCACATGTTTCATTTCATGTAAAAAAAGTGTTAAAATGTATCAAGGTACATATTGTCAACCCCTCGGAAGAATAGTCTATGACAGGTTAATTTACTTTTGACACTAGCAAACACACCAGTGTTAATTTTGTGAGTAATTTGTCAAGTTATAATTGTACTATGTAGGAATATTTCCATATGATTAGATGGTTATCACACCGGTGAACCGGATAAAGCGGGACTGGAGCGACTGACAGAAAAAAGAATCATTTTTTGTAAGGGTTGATATTTCATTATTTTCTTGGTATACTGATTATATCTATCTAAACAAGTAATTAATAGTATTAAAGGGCAATGATTTATGCACCAATCAACCCTTACAAAAAAATGATTCTCTTTTCTGTCAGTCGCTCCAGCTTTATCAAGCTGCTCCCACTTTATCGAGTTAACTGGTGTGTTTATACACTTCTCAACAATTTCACTTACTTCTTAACTAGACTTAGAAATTGGTACCAAACTACAAGAATACACTTTATGCCAAGTTTCAGTAACTTTAATACTTAATCGAATGATAAATGTGTTATAGTTTTAATGGCGCATTTCAATTGAAAAGTTCCATTTAATATTAATTTGAGGTTGAAATATAAAACTTTTATGTCACGTTTTACTTGGATTAAGATTTAAAGCCTTTTATGCGTGTATGATTAATAATGTCTGTTTCCATTTCTGTAACAGCAAAATTATGGCAAAATTTATCTAAAGCCCCAGGATCTTTTTGAATTTGCTGATATTGTAAAATAAATATACTTATAGGATAATAATACAACCATGTTCTATTCCCTCTAATACAGTGTTTACATATTCATTTCTTTTGTATTCATGTCGCTTTTTCACAATAAAAAGTTGCCAGGAAGCCTATTTTATTTTTTGCAGTATCATTGAAAAAATTCTGCTCTATATTTCTAACATGTACATTAATTCAAAAAGTAAAGTTATGAATGTTTTTTGGAACAAATAAAGGTAATTTCCGCCTGTTATCTTTTTTGGTAAAATAAGAGATACTTGGCAAGGTGATCATTAGACTTTAAATAGTGTTGGAAGAACAAAAAAGTTTTAAATTAATATAAAAGACAAAATTTCAAAGGTGCTAGGAACAGTGTGATTTTTAATATTGATATTGTCAGAAATGTAGTTCTAAATGGAACATGTAAATCACAGTGCAAGACGTTTTCTTTGAAAAAAAAAAGCATTCTTTTTATATAGTGCAAAAATATTTGTTACTGTACATAAAAAGTAACTCCGAAGGGAGAATAATTATAAAACAATTCAAAAGTATACTCTTACTTGTTACGAGTTTGCAAATTGAAATACGCTGAAAGATAGTAAAAATCGTTTTGCTGTAAATGAAGCATTTTTTAGCAAAAACTTATATTCAGACAATATTCATGGTGTTCGGTCCATGTGAATTGCTTAGAATTTCTTTGTGCTGAGGCTGTATAAAAGCGTGATAGTGCTATTGATCATTTGATACACACTTGCCGACATGTGACTGCATGTGAGACATTTGCTATTGGATTCTCATTGGCTGCCATTTCTGAAATCGCATTAATGTAATTACCTTTGTCACTTGTTTTATTTGATATATTAGAATTACATCCTAGGTTGTGAAGATTTATATGTCATGAGCTTTTGACAGACTGATATTAGTTCTAGTCACATGTATGGCCATGCTTTGGTAATAGGCACATGGGGAATACAGTCGTATTATCAACATTTACTTAAAGAGTTTTTTTCTTCAAGAAAACCGCCTTTACTTAACTGTTGTTAACAAACGGTTGTTTCTGTTTTAAATTAATTTCTTTCAATTAGCAGTTACTGACAGTTTTTAACTAAGAGATTGTCTAACAATTTGTCTTAAAAGTTAATGCCTGTTTCTGGTTACATGTAATACATTATACGAAGCAGATTTTGCCTTCCATAGTTAACACCTTCAGATTTAGACATTCAAAATTAAGTTGTTCTCTTTGCTTGGAAACAGGCATTGTACTACTCTAGGATAGTCAGACTCTATAACTTGACATTTTTACACCAAAGGTAACACATGATGGAGTCAACCTTGTGTCAAAAGTAGATGTACCTGTTATGTTCATGTTTTTCACAAATGCCCTGAAATGTTCGGTTCACATTAGAAACAATTCAAATTGATACTTTTTTTGCAAATTTGTTATGTGCAAAGGGTTCAGAAATCAGCTGAAAAAGATCTTAATTTCTAGAAGCAGAGATGTATTAGGGACTTTGATTTTGTCGCTACAGCTTCACTCAAAGATTGTGTTTTGACAGGTTTTTTTTTTAGACAGATATGACTTGGCTTAAAAAAATCTAGAAATTATGTTTGATTTCTGAACTTGTTGCCATGGTTTGCGTTGTTTTAACTGCCTTATTTCTTCATACTTCTGCTAAATTACATAGTTGCAGGTACTTTAAATACACAAAAAAATCCCACGGGCCTTCGCTGATATGTAAACTTGGGCTTGTAAAAATATATTCTGCCAACGGATAAGCTGGTATACATGCATTTCATCTCATTATACGACGCTGGAATGTACATTTAAATTTTGTTATGGAGGATTGAGTATTCTTTTCTTCTTTTAGATATATTTAACTAACATTTCAACTAACACTTGTTTTACACATGTTGTAGCTTAACTTTAATTGTATGTCATTAAAATAGTTTTATAAAATATTTCTAATTATCTTATTTACTAATTAGCTTTGATTTAATTGCTATAGAATTTGTTTTGCTTTGTATTCTGAATTATACCTGATCCTTTAACCATTTGTTCATCAGTTTTGCTTGAAGTTTGACATCTGTATATTGCAGGGTCAAGGTCGGATTGAAAAAACAGAGATAATTGAGATGGCGATAAGACATATAAAGGATCTGACCAATATGACAAAAATGCAAGGAGGTAGGTAACACACTGTCCTGATGAAAAAGAAATATTTGATGACAGTTCATCACTGTTGATAAAATAATTATGAATAAAACTTAACTGACTGATCTATGTCTGTTTTTACAGTTGAAAATACAAAAATGTGCAAACAACTTTAGCATGAGGTAAATCATAAGTTGTACAGTTATCTGATAACTGTTGACTGACATTGACAATTGATTGTCAGTAGATTGTACAAATGTAATCAAAGTGAATCTTACCTGGAGCAGAGATAGATCTACCCTATATATTTTACATAGTGGTGATGTAAGGCACCCATTTCCTGTAAAAAACCTTAGCAGACGATTAGTCTTTCATTGCTTTATAACACTCCAGTGTAATATGAATTATATAGACTAGAAAAACCAATGCCTTATATTCTCCTTCTTGTGCTTTTTCCACTAAATTTCTAAACTGAACTTGTCTAGCCTTCAGTTAGACATCGTCATTAATTGTAACTTTACTGACTGGATCTAGATCCACTTCCAGCTACTAGGGTACTAGTATGAGTTGATATGTCATATTGGTCACAATGAGTCTTGAATATGTTTTGAATATGTTTTTGTTTGACAGGTTTGAAATCAAGCCTTCCAGATCGCTATCTAGGGTTCAAAGAATGTCAAGATGAGCAGATGAGATTCCTTGTAGAAGTGGAGGGATGGGATGCTCATGATCAACTCTGCAGCAGAATGATGGCACACCTGGAACAAGCTGGAGAAAAGTTCCGCATTATGAATGGTATTGTTAATCTTACACATTTATATACTTGTTGTTTTTGCAGCTTTAGAAGATTTGATATGTTTAGTCACATAGGCAATGTTATTATCTGACTCTAAATTTATATCACAGTTAGATTTTTGTAACCGATAAATCATGCATCATGCATGCATTTTTATCATAGTTGCAGATGTACATTGTTGACTTGGGTGAATCATCTTTGCCCTCTTCTTATATTTTGAAGTATGCTCACTCATAATCAAAGCTATGTTTTGAGTGCATTAGTCACTGTACGGTGACACTTCTTTGTTCAAATTGATAAAGACGTTAGAATTTTTGTCTGATTATGAGATTCGAACACCAAGCCTCTATTCTTGAAATCATACTTCATACCACAAGGTCACATATCAATCTTAACATACAGAAGATTTACTTTTGATACGGTTTGTGATTTTATGATTACAATTTGGTTAAAAAATGTGAATTTGAGCTGTAGTTTTCAAGCAGAAAATGACTTCTGTTCACACTGATTTGGTTAATATGCACAGCAGTGTCTTCTGAATAATCAATTACACATTATCTCCATACAAAGGTTGAAGACATATGCTTTAAAGCTCTTCAATTATTCAGCATAAACATTAATAGCGATAAATTTGTAAGAACTTGTAAACATAGCCGTTGATGATCATGGTTATAACAGGTTGATCAGGCTTATGTAAAATATCCAGGATTTGGGTTCGAGGGGTACACTTTGAATTTTATTTAATTTGAAGAACTTTAGTTTCATTCACTTATGGTAGCTGTATGAAGTCTCGAGGTTCCAGTTTACTCATAGATATACTATGCTGATACATAGCACAATTTAGTAGCATTGTCGAAATGAGCAAGCATAAAGTGTGAAGAAGTTTATATTAAAAATGTTCTTATGTGGGGATGTATTGATTTTGTGCTGTCTGTTGTCTGTGTGTCACAAAGTTTGTTCGCAAAACTCCTCATACACCCTTGCTGGATTCTCATCGTAAGCATCGGAATGAAGTCTAGTTGTGTCACATTTTCTACTGAAAATCTTGTCTGCCCTTCTTCTACAAAAGCACCTGCTGGATTTTTGTAACACTTAGCAGGAGGTATCGGTATAAGTCTAGTTGTGCATAAAACTTTGCCTGAAACATTGGTTTGCATTCTTGTTGTGCATTTTATAATTATGAGTCAGTGGTCATAGGGTTGAGAGACATACGTTGTTTCGTGAAAAAACAATCTCCAGTTAATATACAATTTTTATGAATGTGTGACTTGCTACCTACAGTGAGGAACCTTTTAGACCCTACATAATAAATTGGGTTGCTAATTTTAGAATTACCTACTAAGTTAATGTAAGGACCCTCATGAGTTCATAATTATCTAATAGAATCTAGAGCTGTTATTTAGGGCATTTGTAAACAGTTCCCTTTTATCAAATTTCAACAATTAACTTAGCTGTACAGAAATTGTAGTCTTCATTGATTGAATTCCACAAGATATTGTATGGAGCTACTTCCTATGTTGATATAAATATAAAGAAGAGGCGTAATTTGGTAAAAGTGGCTAGGGTGTTAGCTGCCATTTTCCAAAAATTACTATATATGTCTTGAGTGTAAAACTAATTGTGTGCACATGTGTGTTTCGTATTGTGTGATATAAAACTGAAACAACCAAACAATTTTTAACGGATATATTTCTTTATATGTTGCAGATGAGTCATTAACTCAGGCAGCAAAGGAAGAGCAGTACAGGCATGTTGAGGAAGATACATGTATCAGTTCAGTGCATACCGTAGAGCCTGTTGAACTGGAGCCAGGAGGTGCAGGTCCGCCCGTGCAACATTACCCAAATGTTCAGCAAAGTCCTGCAACAGTTAGTCAACAGCCACAGCTTGCAACTCCCAGTGAAAACACAACTCAGCAAAATACTTATCCAAGTTTTGAGTCTTTTGAAAGTGCTCAGCAAATTACGCAAGAACATTTAAAACAAGACAAACATTTATGGAACTTGCTTTCATCAAAGTACAATGCCAAAGCTGTTGTCGAGGATTCAGGTCTCTCTACTGGGCCAGGGTCAGGTATTTCCACAGACACTAGTATAAAGTACACAGAGCATGGAAATAGCCTGTATAAGATCCCAGGAGAGCCTGTTTCTAATTTATACAATTCAAGCAGTCATACAAGTATGGACACGGGGTCAGATAGAAATGACAGTAGTGTGTACAAGTTTAAACACAACATCACTAAGAGGTTTTCTGAGGAGACAACCCCTAAAGCTTTAAATCCAAGTGACTCTTCTTCTTCAATTAGCTCAAGAGATGATAAAAAACGGTGCGAAAAGCTGAAGAGAAAGTTTCGGCACCTTAGATCACGAAGTCCGTGTAGCACGTACTCATCACAGTATCCCAATTCAGACAGTTCCAACAATAACAGCAGTTCTAATGGTGAATCGAGTAATTCTGGAGAAGAAACAAAGCAGTCAAGTTACCTACCAGGTTTTGTACTGCACCCTATAGGAACACATTATATCCCATTGTCTATCCACCCGTCTAATGTTGGTTCGGACTTCTTCGCAAAAACTACTCAACACGGGCCCAGAGTTTTTCATCCAATCAGCATTCCTGTCAATTTCAGTGGACCATTGATATACATGAAAAGTGTTGGAACTGATTTGAAAAATGTTGACTCAGCAGTGCAAAGTTTTTCTTCAGAAGGTAGTAATAGTAGGTGTCCATCTGGTTGTTCATCAGAGAACAGTCCTAATCCAGAGCCAGAAGCTGTGAAAACTAGTGCATAAAGTGAGAAGAGTCTTGTTGTTACTGTAGAATTATTTAACTTTTTTAGGGATAATAAGTTCATCTATTATCTGTAAAATGATATAATTTATTTTCTGGTGATAGGACAGTATTAAATATCTTGATTTGAGAAAGTTAAGTTAATTAAGTCTGTAGAATGTTTCATTAATTTGAAAAAACATGTGTAAAATGAGACTTTTTGTTACTGAAGATTCAGGAGAACAAATATACTTGCAATAGCTCAATGTATTATATTTTGTAGTGTTTAATGTCGTGTTCACATTTGATCACCATCATGAACATTTGTAGATTACCAACAGTCTCTGTACATCTCGGTATAAACTCATTTCCCCGATTCCAACTTGCATATATCTCCTTTTTTGAAATCCCCTGTTTAGAATCATTAATAAAATGCCTTGATCAACTCTCTTGCGAAAGTTAAGACGTAATTTTGTACCTTACAACCTGTGATCTACCAGATATTGTCCAGCAATGTGAGACAACTGATGAGGTACCTGTCTGTTTTCACTAAAACTACAAGTGACAATCTCCCAGTTAAGTCCAACAGTAGTTTGGAACTTATGTTTTACAAACCTCTTATATAGCAATGCTAGGCTCAAATAGTCTTAATTTATGTAATTAACACAAATAGTTTCCTTGAATTTCTGGGAAAAAATCGATAAAATAAGATAATAGTTTGAAATACAGTACAAGTTAAGTTTGAAAAAGTTTTGTATCTTTTGTATAGGTTGAGTGATATAATTCCCTTTGTATCTGAACAAATGGCTTAAAATGAAGTGCTTGTCCTTACCTAGTGTTGCTTCCAGACAGTTCGTTCTTCCTGCTCAACTTGTCTCTAGGCCAGGTTTAATACTAATACCTGGCAAGATTGTCCAAGAAAGTCTGGTCCATATTGAAGCCTTTCTGGTCAAATAACTGATGGAATATTACTTTAATGGTCATAGGCATGTATACATACTGTTGATAAAGTTCATTTTTGTTCGGTAACAGGGCTGTTTACATTTTTATGTATTGATGAAGTGTTGATGGTTTTATGTTATTAGCTAAGATTGCATTGTTGAATATTGTGATAATTTTCTAATATTTGTATGCATTACTGTTATTGTTGTTGTTATTGTTGTTGTTATTGTTTTATAAAACTTACTATATATGCTTTTTAGAACAATTGAAATTTTTTTTAACTGTTAAAGCTGCTTTGCACAGAATGGTGCATTTTGTAAACTGTTTTACAACATGGGATTCTAGTCCACCTTAGGATGTTCATTACTTCTGTTAAGTTAGTATCGTAGTTGCATTGTTTTAAGTGGTATCAACTGTGCTGGTTAACGACATCTCCTCTGAAACCACTGCATCAATGTTGATGAAAGTATGCAGGGATGTTCCTTGCATGAAGCTCTACCAAAATTGTTCAAAGAATTCCAGTCCATGCAGAACTCTGGTTGCTATGGCAAAAAATAAGAAAAACTTTAAAAATCTTCTCGGAAACCACAAGGCCTAGAGCTTAGATATTTAGCATGTAACATTGTCTAGTGGACCTCTACCAAGTGTTCAAATGATGACACTTGGGTGAAAACTAACCCTTCCCGGGAGGGGGCAAGGTAATTTGATTTCGCATAGGCTTATATAGGGAAAACTTTAAAAAACCACAATGCCCACAGGCAGAGCTTAGATATTTGGAATGTAACTAAACATTGTGTAGTGGACCTCTCGGAATGATGTTAAAATCATGACCACTTGTATTATTGGCAATTGATATACAAGTGAGCAATTTAGGCCATACAAGTGAGCGATATAGGGCCATCTTGGCCCTCTTGTCTAAATTGGAAAAAAAATTATCCAACCTATTTATATTAAAGGTGCTCGCCATCACATTTTGGTGCTTTTGGTGAAGAATAAATTTCTTTAAACTGTCTGACATTCACATATTTTAGAATAAATAGGCTCCTGTATGAATTTCAGTAAATTATATCTGTATTTTTGAAGTTATGCTACTAAGTTATAAAATGATTTAAAAGCATTCCCAAAATAATCAGAGGTGCAGTCAAGTCAAACCTTACAACATTTTCAGTAGATTTGCTCAGATCGCGATGTTGATTTTCACTTAAGTTGTTGATTATGTAACAGTTATTTTACATTTTATGTTTTTCACAAGAAACTGGCCTAGCAGCTTGGAATTATTCATAGTAATTTCATGGTTCAAAATAGCCCCTACTTTATGGTTGTCAAATTAGATGCTTGAAACACAATTGATGATTTAACATGTTTGTGAGAATAAATTAAAATTAATATACAAAAAGCCTGGATTATCATTGTTTGGTTTGGCAATAATAGTCGAACTAATTTTCTTTTTGTTCAGTGGTATAGAAATGGTTAAATCTAAGTTATATATTGGAGTCATATTCATTTTTCTGCGTGTCAGTGCTAAAATGATAGTTGAATGTGTCGTTGTTGATGTTGGTAGAGATTTCGGCAGTGGAAGGGAAGCAACTCCTGCATGCA
>JAUMHA010335797.1:0-10361 GCA_032359765.1 Saxidomus gigantea | reverse complement strand
AAAGTTTAAGTCATCATTTACATCTCACTATTAGGGTAAAATAAATGCAATCGCATAGAGACTTATGATACATTTTATACATTTTAAAATTCAGTGTTTTGAATCCAGTCTGTAAAGGAATAATCCAACCAGTGTATGAATATTATTGTAGAAAATACGACATAATTTATTTGGTTTGATTTTGAATTAAGTTTTTAAATGAATGTTTAAACCTTTTTGTATGAATATCACCATAGAAATACAGTCTTCGTTATGCATGATTTGATATCCTGCACGGAAATGAACTGTTTTTTTAACATGAACATATTAGATGTGTACATTTATTGACGATTATGAGTGTCAATCCCTAAGATCGTGAGTATTGTTGCGTGTCTTACAGTAATGTGGTTTAAAACTTTTTTTGAGCAGAGACATCTTTGTTTAGTTGTTACCAAAGCATGAAAGATATATATTGCTGTTCAAAATTTAAAAAAAGTTTTTGGGGTACTCGCGCGTTAAATTAAGATGCACTACATTCTTTTCGTTGTTTCCGCGTGTCTAAAATTAGACTTTAGTATTTAAATTACATATTTAGATGAAAAATATACGCTGATACCTTTCTGTAAATAATACGAAAATGTCTTTGAGTTTATATACAAAATATCAAATAGACCTTTACAGATGGCGAAGAAAGACATTTTACTAAATTATTAATTAAAAGAAAAAATACAAATAAGAAAAAGAGAAAAAAGAAGTTTTAAATAAAAGGTTTTTCCATTTATAAAATGAAATATCTATTGTCTCTATTTAAACTTACGCCGTCTGTCTTTTCGAGATCATTTTAGCCCATAAAAGTTCGTTCGATTTCATTTGTAGCGGAGTTCTTCAGTACTGTTCAATCCACGACAGCCTTACGAGTTAGTCATAGCTACGTTCACAGTAGGCTCTCGCCTAACCATCCGATGGAATAGTATAACCTCAATATATTATATCCCTCTTAACTCTCTACATACTCAATACATCTGTAAGCTGCAATAGATACCAAACATTGTTTTGCCTATACGTTTCGCTTTCTGTACAGTTATTCAAGCGAACAATAAAAAGTATATCTGCCTTCCAATGGTAAGTTAGACTGGCATCAGTCGTTTGAGTCTTATTAAACAATCAAACAATATTCCAGTTCTTTAACCGCATTTTCATAGAGTGTTGACAACATCTCTTACCTCTGACCTTGGGTCGTATTCCAGTAGCATCTTAAGCGATTTCTTAAGTATTTTAACTTAAGTCCAAAATTTTTAATCATCATCATCCTCTTAAAAGTGATCGATCGTATTTAATTTCATCATCAATATAGAAAATGGTCATGGAAGATTTAAGAAATATTCAACATGCTGCAATGCACATTCACTATTTTAAGTTGTCTTCTGAAGGAAATTGTTAATTTTAAGGAAAATCTTAAATTTAACTTAAGATGCTACTGGAATATGACCCCTGAACGACTTGACAAATGCGATCAGTTGTTGTCAGTATTCTGGCAACATCTGTAATTGCCGTGAAATATGAAATCATTGAAGATGTCTTCATGGTGTAACATCACCATAGACTGTCTTCCGTAGCCCCAAACACATCCTAGTTCTGTAAGAGTTTATTTTATGTATTTCGTCAAAGTTTTATTAAAATTATTCCACGAGTAATAAAGTTTTCAATAACTTTTGTTTACTTAATATTGAAAACGCAGATTTCATGAGCTGTCACTTACCATGGACGCAGAGGAATTTCGTCGACGGGGAAAGGAAATGATTGACTTTGTTGCTGACTACCTCGAGAATATTCGAGACCGTCGGGTTACTCCGGACGTCCAGCCAGGTTACATCCGAGAACTTATACCAGACCATGCACCAGAGAGTGGAGAAAATTGGGAGGATGTGTTTAAAGACATAGAACGAGTAATAATGCCCGGGGTAAGTGAAAATCATATTTGTCAGGTCACTCATAGACATGAGAGAAGCAACATGCTATGAACTCGATAAAACTTCTTTTTTGTTCTTATGGCTGTATAGATATGGTACATTGTTGTGTTAATAGATGCATTTCCAACCTCGCATGATTCGAAGTTTTGCTCTTTACGACTACGTCACTTGATATCATACTGTTGCAGGTAACACGCTGCTATACTTCAAAGTCACACACATACTACATTAGGAAAGACATATCTTAGCAAGTAGTGATTGATTACATTTTATCTGAATTTGACGTATTAGTTTAATATTGCTTACTTAAAACATGAACAGAGCAATCTAGCAATAGCTCTACTGAACAAAATGAACTTAACTTGTCAATGAGTTTTTGGATTATGATTTGCCAGAAGATTGCCAAAGAAATCACAATTTTGTGTGACCTTGGCATGCGTTTTTGTGTGACCTTGGCATGCGTTTTTGTGTGACCTTGGCATGCGTTTTTAGTACTTTTTTCTTTAACATCATTTGTAGGACACAGAAACTGCGATATACAAATTAATATGACTATGAAAATTTACTACAATGTTATAGGTCACACATTGGCAACACGCCAATTTCCATGCATATTACCCTGCTAAAACTTCATATCCTGCCATATTAGGGGACATCTTGTCAACATCTGTTGGATGCATCGGGTTTACATGGGTAAGATATTGAAATAAAGCAATCTTAATTGTTGACGTGATTTATCTTGTACATATCTTTAGTATTTCTTATAAGTACGTGTACATTTCAACAACTTTCACTATTAAACGGTATAGGAACATGTACATGTACGTGTTCGTCACTGCGTCTAAAGGAAAAGGACGTCAAAGAAATAATTGAAATAGCTTTTTTTTTACAAAACGGACTGAGTAAATCTTACTTGAATCTTACAAAACAGGTAATTATAAAACTGACCAAGCAGATTTCTAGCAACTGACTGCATGAACATGGAAATGATTGAAACAAGCTTGATAAAGTGAAACGGTGGAATATAATAGTGAAACTGTTTTCTTTTAAAGGGTTTCCTTGAGATTCTTGATTTGTATACATTTATTGAAAACAAATCATAAAAAAGAAAACTAGCAGCTCATTTAAATGTCATTGCAACTGACTGCAGGCTTCGAGTCCAGCATGTACAGAACTGGAAGTTGTGGTACTTGATTGGCTTGGGAAAATGTTGGATTTACCGGAGGAGTTTCTCTCGGATTCTGGAGGCAACGGAGGCGGTGTTATTCAGGTAATATACGATGGAGATATGCCATGAGAAAATTTAATCATCATATTTATTTACATATTCATACACATTTGTTATATTTTCATTCCGAAAAGAAGTCCCTTTAGCTTTCTGAATCGTTTCGAACTTTTATTCGAGATATTTGTCATGCTCCCACGAGACGGACAGCAAGTATTTGAACGCTGCCCACCATGGACTGAGGTAAGTTGCCCAATGACACATGCTGTCCGACTGGCATTCAAACCAGGGTGGGCCTTAACCACTAAGCTACCGAGGCAAGCGATCCTGTCCATATTGTAACATGCCATTTATCCGACAGGGCACAGCATGTGAGGCGACGTTGGTTGCCCTTTTGTCAGCGCGTGCAAGAGGAATAATGAACTATAGAAGGAAATACCCTGATCAACGCGTAGAGGATGGTGAAATTATTGCAAAATTTGTAGCATATTGTTCCGACCAGGTATGTTTTATTATAATAGTGTCTCAGTAAATTGCAGGACAAAAAACTATCCATTTTTAGCTTTGGGCATTTCCGAATATTGTTTGTACGATTGCTTTAACAAATGATCAAAACAATCTGGCATTAGTTAAAACATACTCTTCACTTCATTTATAGAGATATGTTATAAAGCGTGTTATAGAAGCAAATATTCAAATAATTATGAATAAGGTAACCGATACAGGCCCATACATTACAATTGTTCAAACTCTATGAAGACAGAAGTTGACATATTAAAGTCATATTTACATTGCAGCTAGTTGCCTTTTGGCTGTCCATATCGCATTATCAAAATGTAACATTTCGTTTTTCTTTTCATTTTCAATGTATTGTATTACAAATCAACAAAGTAACAAAAAAGTCTTAACAATTCATTTAGTAAAAGAAAGAAAACTCTTGATAGAAAAATAAGTTGCATCCGTAATTTTACAAACAAATAAAATTTGTTAAAGTCTCTGAATGAATTGGTAAGGAATAACGACCTAGCGTTCGAACAGAAATATCCAAAAATAAAAAACTTTACAAAAATAAGATGGAATGGGGTTTCTAAATCTGTACTATGCCATGTATAAATGGTTATAAATGTTACATATTGTTATTAGTTTATACAGGTATATATATATGAAATGTTTGCTCTTAATTCGTCTTTGAGGCCCATTCATCCGTCGAGAAAGCAGGGTTGATATCTTCTGTCAAGATGAAACATCTAACGAGCGACGAGAACTGTTCCTTACGTGGTCAGACACTGCAGGAGGCAATTAATAAAGACATGAGTCAAGGTCTTATTCCCATTTTTGTAAGTATATTAGAAGAAAAAGAAAAAGAAAAAAAAGAACCTATAGCTATTGTATTTCGAATGCCATACTGATATATACTTAGTCCGTGTGAAAGTGTTGAATAACGGTCATCAAGCAATGAACCCTAACGATGTTTTGTCCATTTAAGACTGGATCGTTTGTATCTGCTAGTATATCTAGTAGCGTTCATTGAATCAAAATGTTTTGTAAAATATATTTTTCATTATTAAACATTTTAAGGATGTTAAAATGAAAGGACTATGCATTTGCTTCAAGCCATGCTTCATTAATAAGGCTGGATGTTAAGTCAATAGATCCGACTCTTAGGTGTGATAAAACAACTAACAGACCTTTGAATAGTCATTTTACTCAGCCCAGTCTCCGAAAAAAAACAAATGCGGAGAGACAATAACTTTAATTCGCCTTGAATTGTCATTTTATATCTCCTATAGGTTTGTGCTACGCTCGGAACGACAAGTTCCTGTGCCTTTGATAATGCGCTGGAAATTGGAACGATTTGTGAGTATTGACATATCGATATTGAAAATAATGTCTATGTTTGTCTATACTTGAACAATTATCCGGTATTCATATTGCATGTTAATTTCTAACGCTATTGTACCCGGGAACATAGCGTCATATAGTTTTGTTAAATATATACAAGAAATGATCAAATTTTACTACTATCCTAAGCGATGCTATGACTTCAACAAACATGTTCTGCACCGCGCCATATATAAAGCCTATCTTACCCATTTGTGACAATTGTATCAGATATACTTGTTCAGCTCTAATGATCCTTGGCCCTCAGGTTTTGCTTCGTAAAACGGTTATCAGTGTTCTAACAATTTAGTATTTGTATTTTTGGAAAATGTTTTATCAAGAAATCCAACAAATAGGCAAAACCAGACCATCTCTTAATACCTATCATTTCGTACTTTCTACTTTCAATTAAAAGCTTAGCTTAGAATTTTTCTTGAAAAGACCCAAATTGTAACAAGGAATTTACCGAATATTGTAAAAGGAATCTACTAAATTATGAATGTTCTATGTTTATTGTGTGTACATAAACTCTGAATAGTTATAGCATAAAACCTAGTAAACTTTGCCTTATTTAAGCACATGACTGTATTCCAACATTTAAGTATAGAAATCTCAGTTATGTTTTTCGGAAATGTCAACCATGGAAAGGTATTGTGTTACACAATGTACTCTTACAGGTGATAAGGAAGGTGTGTGGATGCACATTGACGCGGCCTACGCTGGCAGTGCATTCATTTGTCCAGAATTCAGACCGTTACTAGAAGGGGTTCAAGTAACGTGAATTTATTTTTAAGTTTCAGTTTAAAATTCATTTTTTAAGTTTCACTTTAAAAATGTACTGATTTGAAAAATAGACAGTCAGTAAACTTTGTAACAAAATACTCTCACGAACAAGTAGTACTATGAGTTATAAAATATTAATATCGATTTCTGATTTAATTTGTACAGGTTACACACGTTTTGAGAATTTAAATTTTAAAGTTAAATTAACAATGTCGTCATTGATATCTTCTTTTAAATTTTCAGTATGCAGAGTCATTTAATTTCAATCCACATAAATGGTTAAACGTAAACTTTGACTGTTCTGCACTGTGGTAAGAATTCATTTGTTACAAGAAATTGTGAAGTGTTAAGATTTTCATACGGTCATGGCAACACGAGTATTGGATGAATGAACGTTTTTGTAATTCTATTTTTCATATGAAATACAAAATGTACAACGTAATATTTCAAGAAAGACAACTAAATGATGCAGTATGTTTTAATAGTTTAAAGGGTGAAACAATGTTGCATATTCTATGAAAAAGAGCTGTTGCAGACATTTAGCAGCATTTGTTTTGTGTGACAGGGTTAGAAATAGCGAGCTGATAAGTGAGGCGTTTAATGTGGACCCTTTATACCTCAAACATGACAACCAAGGGAAAATGCCAGATTACAGGGTAAGTGTTGAGCACGTGACTATTCTATTAGTATACAAAACGATACAGGGGAAAATTGCCAGGATTAACCAAGTTCCCGTAATTGAATATCTGAAGAAACTACTTTTCTGTTATTTGGTATAAAATGCCTTGCTTACAATGGTAGTGTAAACGTTACATTCAAAAGATTTGGATGGGAAATTCTTTGACAAGTATTATAGTTTGGGCTTAGATTTCTTTCGACACATCGGTACCCTGTCCAATTACAAGTCACTTCCTGTTCATGCATAAATAGTTTGTCCTCATTTGCATTTCTGCACACGTTGCTACCCCTAACACACCCGCTTCTCATTTTGTTGACCCGCTCCTATTCCGCTTTTGAATATTGAAAACCAAATAGAATCTATGTATACGGAATGAACTTTAATCTTTAAAAATGACTTTTTAAAAGTTTACATTTAAATCACATTTAAAAACAATTCAGATATAAATAAGAAGAAAGTTTATTCTGATTTGTCTTCACTTGCTGTATTGAATGAAATGTTTTATCTTTTTACCTTCAAGCATTGGCACATTCCACTGAGTAGAAGCTTCAGATCATTAAAACTGTGGTTTGTTCTGAGAATGTATGGTCAAAAAGGTCTACAGGAATGCATCAGAAAAGTATCTTATTATTTGTGATTAGTTCCTTAGAGATTATTTACATTAAACAGATGACATAAGTGACATTTGATTTTCTTAATTTGAGATTTATATGCTACTGAATCATTTTCAGTTCCATTTAATTGCAAAAAACTGTTGCAAGGGTGTACGCTTTCAATATGCCGACAGTGATTGCTTATATCTGGAAAGCTTTTGATAATGAAAATGCAGGTACAAGGTTTTCAAACAGGTCTTTTAAGCGGTTAGAATGTTTATGGAACTTGAAATCTGTAATATTCCTAAGTACACATTTCTGTTATCATGACAATCATACTGTATGTCAAATAGTGTACTGTTATTTTTAGATCAGTAGTTAAAGAAAGAAACAAAGAAAATATATAAATGTTCCACTGAAAGGTTGCTGAAAATACGTTTAATATTAAACAAACAGACTGTCTCAGACACTTCGAAAGAGTAAAAAAGAGACATGTAAACGAAAACATAATGAATTATGTCGAGACAATGAGCATTTTTGCATTACAAAGTTTTGAGTTTTACACATTTCAGGATGTACGACTCGCACATGAATTTGAAGATCTAGTAAAGACGGATGATAGATTTGAAATTGCTGCAAAGGCATTTATGGGACTTGTCGGTTTCAGACTTAAGGTACAATTTATTATTTGTATGTTCAGTACTATTTATTTTCAAAATCATCTAAATCTAAGGTGCAACTCTCTTATTTTATAATAGAATGAACTCCTTGAAATTCAATCTGTTTTTTTTTTGGCCGTTTTGTTTTTAAATTCTAAATCGCCGAAAAGCAACAACAATATAATCTTAAAAGGTTTTAGAATTATAATCATGGTTTACATCAAACGCTATTACAAGTAACAAAAATTGATCACTTAAATTGAATATAAATTTAATGGCTAGTTAATGAATTTTACAGATTAAAATTTTATTGTCAATTTCAGATATCGAATGAAGTGAACGAAAAACTGCTTAAGGCAATCGTCGCAGATGGTCGTATCTATATGGTGCCTGCAAAAGTTAAAGACATATATTTCTTGCGATTTACCATTTGTGGCCCCAGGTCAAATTCAGAGGATATGTTGTTTGCGTGGAAGGTTATACAAGAAGTTACGTCGAATGTTTTACATGATGAAACTATATGAACTTTGGTACTGCAAATCAGTGATGCACTCTTATGACATTTGCTACTTGAATTTTAAAGATACATAACGAATATCGTTTTTTTTAAAGATGAACTTATTCAGATGCAAATAGTAAAAGGAATATAATTTCGAAGCTTAGAAGGGTCAAATATAATCTAATTCATATGATATACATTCCACAAAACAATGATTACGGAATTATCTTCTAGTAGGTGAACGAGTTGTACAGCTCAGCATATACATACAGAGGCCACAACGTAGGTTAGGTTGAATTTGGTGTTACCTGTACATGTACCTTGTAGCCATCATAACGTTCATTTTTTACTTTTCATAACTGTATGGGATAGATTTGTTATCGCTGTTTCGTGTATCATATTTTTTTTAGAGACAATTAAAAAAATTACGAAAGGCCAGAGACAAATATATTTTTGAAATAATGTTTATTCTTGTTTTTACATATTGATGTCATCTGAGTATAGTACAGTGTTTGTGTGTGTCGAAATGGTGTTGAAGTTTTTAAAGTGTCTGTAACAAATAAGTAAACTATCATTTGTTGTAAAGACACGTCTGCGTTTTGTGAGTTTTTCCCATTTTTAAGTTGTCGTACATTTATATTGCATTTTATTTTCAAAACTAGCTACATCAGGCAATTATATATGTCCAACCTACGCTTTAGAAAGTATTAATGTAAAGTATGAATTTCAGAAACCTTTTCGGTTATACACAATGTATTTATACTTTTTAACTCTGTATCTCTTACAAATGAGACGGGAGCATATTTTAGACATTGGGTCTTTTGTTAGACGATTAATCAAATTCCGGTTAACATTTGCTCATATAATATGCCCTAAGATAGAATATTTCGTCATTTAAAACACAAATTGAAAGTAATTTCCAAAGTTTCATACCGGTTTAACCAGTTTGCCAAAAGATTATATATGCTTTCGTCATTTAAGATATGACCCTGCAAAACCTTGACCAATGCTTATAAGTATGCCAACAACTAAGAAATAAGTCCGAATACCCTGATTCGTCATGCCATTGGCCTTAATCCTGGTTTCAGAAACTGAATATCGTTTGTGTCAAGAGTGTTTGAAGTTGAATGTATAATTGTAAAGGTTTATCACATATCAAGTGCAAGGAAATAATGGCAGCTTATGTTCGAGGCGGAATACTTGGTGTATATCAAAGTTGAAACAAAGTTATGTTAAAAGGTTACAGTTTCAAACACAAAAGCACAAAGAAAATATGTTCGCACATTCCTTTAGTATCACTTGTTTAAATGTTAGGACGACGAAATGAATTTGGTATCACAAGGCTTCAAGGGACCGTCACTATCAACATCCCCGATTGCTTAAAATAACGTTTCGTCCAACGAAGGGTAACATGTATGCCCTATAGCATCTACTATAAGGATTGAGTGTTCTCTAAATCGCCGATTATACGTAAAATACGTATAAATATAAAAGAAGCTTGTCTTGTCTATTTTGCAGGTTTTTAAAAAAAATCTTTTTTAACGTTTTAGTATTTGAGTATTAAAGTAAGTAGCACATTTTAATAAAATGCGCATATTCTGTGACTAGGACAACGCTATTTTTGGCAGTTTTTTGCGACTGTTTGCATTCTATATTGTTCTACATTTTGTGTAACAAGAACGAAAATGACAGCGATATTTTGCAAAATGATGTATGTGACATGAGGTAATGACTTTGAAGTGCAGCACAATAATTTTGAAATTAGAAACACAAGAAATGCACATGCATCTTAACGCATTACTGACTAGTGTTCAGTCACGCTCTCCGGTCAGCTGTAAGTCGTTTACTATAGAAAAGTTGAACAATTGATTTCCGAATTTTTGAGAACGTTTTCATCTGTCAAACTTTCATGACGAATGTACTTTGTATGTACAAGATATTAAATTAAAATAAAGAGTAATTAAAGAAATACAGCAACAGTCCGGTTAATTCTGGATCACCCCTGAGGCTCGTATACTTAAGGTAGTGGGGGTCTAATGGACACTATTCCAAAACACATTAAACTTAACATTTATATGTTCTACATCTGTTAA
>JAUMHA010335464.1:0-14259 GCA_032359765.1 Saxidomus gigantea | reverse complement strand
AACTTCAAATACTAATGCGGCATAATCATTAATTTAACACATTTAAATGAACAGCAACCAAAAATTGCTTTTATAAATCTGTCACCAAAATACACTATGTGCAGTAAGATGCGCATAATGTCACTTTAAGCAACTAAATCAAGACCTCTTCTTTTCCCATTGGCATCTTTTTGTTCAAACTTTAAAGAAGGTAAAGCACATATGAAAAGTGAATTTTAAAGTAGAATTTCCCAATATCTTAAGCTATAAAGATTGTATAGATTCAAGGGATGTTTATATTTTTTTCTTGTATTGCTAGATAAATAAGTCACGGTTTTTTCACGCCATTAGAAAGAGCTTACGGTACATTTGTTTGCCAGTTCCGGTATTTCATTTAATTTGTAAAGGCGCCATATAAAGCTGAAGCAAAAATATGCTTTTGGAAAATATACGGATCTGCATTTAGTTTGCTCCATTGTATCAGAGGGCTGACTATACTTAACTGCAATCTTACCAAAATCAATATAACTAACAATATCAAATCATAGAATGTAAAATAACAGATCTCTACCTACTCTACTGGTAGGGATATGCTATCACTCGAAAACAGCTTGAGATAGCTGTAGAGGAGATCTTCTTCAATGAAAAAACTGCTCGGTTGGTAATATGGAGGTATCTAAAATATGAGCAAATACTGTTATAACAACCTTGTCATATAAATAATAGCAAATGTCTTAAAAAGCACATAGCGAACGAACACCTGTGTGAACAGCATCTAGAGGAAATCTCCTACAGGGACACATAATTGCAAAGATATGCCCCTAACCCCATTTTCACCTACACAGACACACTGCTAACACAATTATGTAAAAAAAACTGTCAAATTCTCTTAGAAAAATGTCGAAACTAGGTACCAACCATCAACAGAACGTGTAGTTCGCTGTTGTTATAGTTAAACTGGTACACATACATCATACATGCCACAAACGGTAAGAGTAACGCCGGGAGATGTTGTTACAGTACCAGGCTTTAGGACGAAATACCGATATGAAAAATCAAGCGGGAAAGCATGCTTTCCAAATGAAACTTTGGATAATTTATTGCGTTTTTAAACTAAATACGCTAATTAAATTCAATCTTATTTTATCATTCTCAAAGTAATGGTTCTAGGACACTTAAATCCTTGTCTTTGTACGCAACATGTTTAAAATAGGACGCAAAAATAATATTTCAAACCGCAATTTCTGTATGGGGCTTAGTCTCAATGTATTTTCTGATTTGTAAGACCAGACTTGCTCACAAATTCGACAAGTACGTTTAAAAAAATAACAAAACAAAACAAAACAAAGTGAAATATTCGTGAATGTTCATCATGACATTAACCGTGCTGAGATAACATCACCTCTGAACAGTGTTCGTGTAAAACGCCAGTTGACAAAACTCTATGAAACACTCATTTACCGTCAAAAACTTGAACATGTAAAGACTCTAGTATACAAAGTAGTTTGATGTGATGTAATGTCTTTTTATAGTCTAACAGGCAATAATTTATATGGTGAATAAATTATGGTTTTTTTTGTCTTGAATAACATCACTGCAAATCTAGGTTAGTAAATATTTTCGGAATTCGGGAGCTTTTGAAAACTGTTCCATACACTGTCGGAGAAGACATGCTAATGACCATATGATGGGCCACATCCCGAAATCAGAAATTCTGTACTTATGAAGCAATAACTAATTTACCGGGGTTTTTCGCCCTAATTGACGTAACCAAGTCGCATTTTTTTCGTGCAAAGTAAATGATTTGAAAGATCCATTGAACGCATACCATACTGACATATAAAGGCATTCCTGTTATCACAGTCTTCAGCTCCCGGGATAACATTTTTATTTTCCTTTGATAAGCTGACACATTTCTGTGGCCTACGATCTGGAACTGGAAAATGTAAATCTATTTTTCTTCAACAGTGAAATACAGACCTCTTATTTGTAACATGACATTAGTTTTACCAAATATGCTACGGCACTACTGGAGTTTTCATCGCATTCGCGTTTGGTGCTTTGGTGACGTGCTTACATTATATTACAATTAGAAAATATATCAACAGCTTCGAATAAAAGTGATGTAATTGAGAGAAAATGGCTTACTGATATACAGCCTTATCATTCGTCTTTGCGGAATTTCTTAACTGCGATTAAAAATGATATTACAAAAATGACACATATAGATGCAATTTCTTTACCTGTTTTGGATTCTTTGCAAACCTCCCGATAATAGCCAAACCAGTGGGAGTCTTGCACATTGATTTTTAGATCTAACCAGAATATTCTTGGACCGGCCAAACTTTTACACTGTTTGTCATATTTTGTGTCTTTATATTGTCTACTGCTATCACGTGCAAACTGCCATGTACCTGCACTGATGCCCCAGTAGACATCATTATCTAAAATGTATGTTAAATGTAGTAAAACTTGTATGTATACGATAGGAAATGATAAATGATCAGTATGTTGCGAATATTTAATTTACAATGATAAAAAGGAGAAAACATAGAAGGAAACAATCGGCTTCATAATATAGCATATTAAATGATTGGAAAGTTTAAGCACTGATACTTTAAAATAACTGTTTATCTAAAAATATCTTACCCCAAGCGCAAAATGCATACTTCTCCAAGCGACAGCTGCTTTGCATAAATTGAAATTTTTTATACCTGGGCTTAGAGAAAGACATGCAAGAAAATACACCATCGTTTGCCGCTTCTAAAATGTAAGAAGAATAGTATTTTTTTGCATTTTATTACCAGTTAATTTCAAGTTAGAAGCCATGATTCCAGCATCTATCTTATGGCAATAGTACTTTGAATATTAAAGGATGAAAATCAAAATAATCTTATAACATATTTGCCTTTGATAAAGATCTACATGTGGTAGAATCCTTTGTCAGAGTGATAACATGTATGTACAGTAAAGTTCCTGTTATAAGACCACCATTCGGACCGGCATAAAGTGGACTTGATATCGAAATGGTCTTTTTATTTAGACAATGAAATGGGTCATTAGTTTCCGAAATATTTAGTCTTAATAGCGAGGGCGGTCTTAATATTGGGTGGTCTTAATAGCGGAACTTACTGTATCCTATATGAAATTAAGCCGAGTGAACGTTCACATGATTAACCTTTGGTTTAACATCATGATATAATTCAGTTCCAAACTGATGCCGAGTATCAGGCTTGAACTTGAGGTCATATAATTATTTACTTTATGTTTTTCAGTGATTTATCGAAATATAACGGATAAACTCACTGTTTCAAATATAAAAATCTAAAAACCTGATTAAGGTAGCTCCCCACTTCCCTTACTAGGTTGGGTACATGTTTTTTCAACAAACTCTTGTGGGTAAAAGTGTTTTGTAAAATTAAAAATTTCAGAGACTTGCTGCACGACACCCCTCATGTTTTTACAGATATGTTTCAAAGTATGTATTTGATACAGTTTAAAGAAACAAGAGTTTGTTGACTATGTTAACGATGTTAACTATGTTTCAATTCCACTGTTTCTGTCACACAGTCTTCGTTCGTGAACGAGCAAGATACTATTTCAAACTTTGATGTATCCGTTATTTATCATAATTCACTACTTTTTACTTTTCTTTACATGAACTTCTAGTGTAAGTATACTACTGTAACAATATTAAGGCATCCCAACTAAGTGAAACACATTTGATAGTAAAATCGACAACTGAAAATGCTTCCAACATCAACAAAAATCTACAATGTGTTCTTCGAAAGTAAGTATTCACGCACTTTCTATACATGTAAAGGTTGCATACAATAAATTCTGTAGTACGGAAAGATATGTGGTAATATGCTTAACGTAATATCTATCTTCCATTTTACTTCGTCTGATACTGTTAATCAAGATATTTTTATAGTTGCATGTAGTAAAGACGAAGTTAAACTACACATGAAAAAGTTCACTTTGTTTGCGCCTTGAACTATACTCACCTATATATGGTGGTATATCACATCTTTGTTTCTTCTCCTGACTGATATAACACCACAAATATGACTTATTAGATGGATCCCTGCAAAAGTTCGAAGCGTTGTCAGCATTACCATCAGGAAAATGTTTCACAGTCGCTCTGTTGACTTCTGTTATATTTGCCCAAGGAAGACATTGTTTTCCACTCCAAGTTCGCGAAACAGTGCCCTGCCACTGGGCAGATATTTTGTAATATATGTCTGAAAAAAGAGTGAATTTGTTATTTACATCATTAATTGGAAAGTACAGTACGAAAATTTTACGTAACATGAACTTATTTCAGGTCAGTATCACTAAAATTCTCCCTTGATCAGTTAATGAACACGTAGTATATCGTAATACTGGCATCTTATCAGAAACAATTAAACTCCATGTTATAGAATATACATTTTTAACTAAACGTTGAATTTTTAACGTTTTTTTTTTTTACTTTAATGGTAATGAGAGTAAGTCGGCTTTTGGCAATTTCAAGTGATATGAATACAGTTTTAATTAATGAATTGTCTTTAGGCTTTACTTTTGTTTGTATGTTCTTTTCCTAACTTGCGCCTTTTAGATTCGGCATTACATATATAATTCCCTTCGTGATTGTTTAATGTTTTGTGTCTACAATACATACCTATTGCATGTCAAATTTATTAATCCGACCTTCGCCGGTCTGGACTAATATCGCCTCCTTACAGAACGCATGTGGTGGTGTGGCAAAATGTTTTGTTCTATGCAAACACAAAACAAAGTTTAAAAAAAGCTACGATTGAATATTCTTAGCATGGACAGACCGTTCGAATTCGTACGTGATTTGAGTCATGTTAGACTCTAAAAGGGTTTACCATTCATATATATCGAAATAGCATTGTCCCCACCACATCTCTCATCTTCGTTTCCAGGACATTTATATGTGCAGAAATCTATAGTCCTTAATGGCAACCCTTCAAAGTTGTCAAAACAAAAGCATTTCTTGTTCTGAAATGTAGAAACATAAAACACCAATTACGAGTACTTATACATCAAAATCCTCTTACAAAATGCTATTGTATCACATCAAATGTTAAAAGTGACATTATGCTCATCTTACTGCACGTAGTGTATTTTTGGTGAAAGTTTTATAAAAGCAATTTTCGGTTGCTTTGCATTTAAATGTGTTAAACTTACGATAATGCCGCATTAGTATTTGAAGTTGCTGATTTAGAAATGACAAAATTGGATAAATAAAATAATAGTCCTTCCTTCGCAGTGATCTCCCTTGTGTTGTTGTAATTGTTGGCAGTGGAAGGGAAGCAACTCCTGCATGCTGTTGGGTTTTTTTTTATTGACTCTCCCAGTCAAAATAGGAAAAGTAATATTTGGAAAGTTATTATTTCGTACTGGTAGTAGGAAGGGTTTGGTGTATTGGGTTAAAAGCTATTATTTCCTGTACCTTTTCACACACCTATTTCAGCTGGATGTTTTCTTGAAAAAAATATGCATAATGTCACTTTAAGGGATCTCACTCAACACAAACCAAATAAGGACACAAATATCATCGATAAAGCCTGCACATTCGAAAATATCCCAATTACCAAAAACCCAAAAACCCGATATAAACTGGGGGGCGGGTAAACTCCTGAAAATGTATATATTTCCATAGAAAACCTTCAAATTGCCTCCATCAGAAAACATGTCTAAATTTTATCAGTGTATAAATAAACAATATTAAATGTGGTGTGACTTTCATGTTCTCGGCTTTTACAGTGGTATTTCAGTAAGCGTCACTATGTGGATCTATATCTCTATGATCAATAGTATAATAATTATGATAACAAGATGACTTCCAATTGTTGAAAAAATAAGCCTGTGCCTGTGATGGAGAGTTCCTGTAAGGTGTCAAAATAAAGGGAATATCGTAATTACTGCATTCAAAAGGCTTATTTACACTAAAACCCTAAACAAAGTGTTGACACAATATAACTTGTACCCAATATTGGTCTGATACTGTTTTCCTGAGTAAAACGTACTTTATATCGAAGTTCATACCTGTAGACCAAAGTAATTCGTGTTATGGCAGTGGTTAACACATTCTTTCATCTGATTCTCCTTGATTTCAATGTGATCAATAAACTCCTGAAAACTGTAACATCCTGAAAATCAAAGCACTAAAATGTGTTTCATTCACTTCCTGTCTTGTTTCTTTTTGTATATCTACGCCAGATGTAAATTGGTCTGACCGTTGCTCTCGTTCTTACTTGATGTGAACTTATATGCCAACTTTTATTTAAAAATCCAACATCGGTTCATGACCATCACACATTATGCGAGGGTATACTAAAAAGTCACTTGCTTTGCGTACTTTTCATTCCCACAAGCGTGGGTCAAGATGAACGTGTTGAACTGCTATTTTCTACTGAGTACAGGCAATCAGTAAACTGTGCGAAAGCTTTGGGGGTTTTGGGGAAAAAATGTGAATTTTTTATGAGTTGTAAGCTATTGGTGAATTTGAAAAGTCAAGAAGAGAGCTGTAACACAGTATCTGAACACGAAAGAGATATCACTCAAGCCAATTCGTGAAGACATGAATACATGAATATTACACTTGGTGAAGACTGTACTCCATATTGACCAGTTAATAATTAGACTGCTGCAATATCCAGTTTTGGTCATTCACGGTCAGGTCATGCCTCTACTAAAATCCAAGTTGGACATCGTTTGGTAATGAATGATAGAATAGTAACCATTCAGGATATTACAAACTAATTTCGGAAAAAGCTAAATTCCGTCCAAATCATTTTGTCTGATATCCTTTACATGAACTGACTTTCAGCAAAATGGGTTCCGAGAATGTTTAACACCAGACCAAAGTTTTACTAGGCTGAATATTTCCATAGAACCCAGAAGACATTCTCAGGAAAACTGACAATGGATTAGACATGGACCCGCCACTTTGACCCAGAGACAAAAGTTCAAAGCACGCAGTGAAAATATCAACAACACTGAAGAAAATCAAGCAGACAACATCAGTAGGCAAGAGTATGGTGTAAATCTTTTGGGATTGTACGGGTGTTATATTAAAAATGATAAAGCCATTACTGGGCAGTACTATGCTATTAAATTACGAAAGCTTGAATAGAACTTAATAGAAAGCTCATAGCAGTTATTCTTTTGTTTCAGGGTGCACATACATACACTTAACAAGTTACAGTAGCTCTAGCTGTTGCGTTTGACTTTGCTGGCTTTGAACATATTCCGCCCCCGTCCCCACATCCCCATATTTACTTTATCTAGCAACCTCAGTTTTTTTACCTCTTTTCCTAACTCAAAACGCAAACTGCGTTGGAGGCATTTTGACAGTAGTAATGACGATATTGGTACTGCTGAGGCCTTTTTGGCGTATCATGAGGAAAACATCTATATAAAGAGCATGATTGAAGCTGGAGCATCGTTTAAACTAATGCATTGGAATCAAGAGTTATTATGCTGAGAAATAACATGCATACCTTTTTAAAAAAGATTTATGTATAGAAAATTAATCTAGAAAATCATTTCTTACTATAATGACTGGGATATAATAATGAAGGGTTTCAAAGTATAGACTCCTTGTCGTTGATACAAGTCATCAGATGTATGCCGACAAGAGCTTTGACAACTGAAGCTATACTGCTTTAATGCTTTTCTCCTACATGTTGAATTGATATGTATGGATGAGATACGAGTTTTGATTCGCTAATATATTATTAGGCTTAGTTTTTTAGGATCAAAGCAGTAACATCTGGCCTGACTTAAACACACTCCCCTCCATTCCTTAATAAGCTGACCAATTTAATTGTTATAGGTAGTGTCAGTCGAATCGGGACCAATGTCTGTGTGATCATTTAGATTCCCTATAGTGTTCAACTTTTTTAATGTAATGTTGTAGCGGTGGATACATTATCTAATCTTTCTTCAACCTAGATGTTTATATCAAGTCAATACGCTACCTAATATCCAAGCCCAAGGAGAATAATATCTTCCTTCCCACACTGGGGTGCTGACGTTTTCCATCAAATCAGCAATAGTGTCCTGACTGTAATCTGATATTAACGTTCCGCCATCTTGAAGGCACACAGCTCGAGCATCTGACCACGTCATTTTCTCGGTGTGAAAAGTAAGTACAACATCCGCTGTGAAAAATAGTGTTCTATTACAAGACAGACGAATAAGTTAACAGTGTTCACTATGTATAAGTGGCACCTAGTAACTGCAAATGTAATTTATAATATTTAGTTTTAAAACGAAAGATGGTTTAGATTATGACATAAAGCACACACAAACTAAAACACACTAACCATTTACAATAGAACAATTATAAATTATAATGTCAATTAATAATGTTTTACTCTAAACAGGGTTTATATGGGTCAAGTATTTTAAATCTCCAAAAAGTGTTTCAGTAATTGTCCGTATCAGAAAAATGAGATTTTAAAATCCGGCTTCTTTTTCTTTCCTTTTTTGTTCAGTCGAGTAAATCCTAAAAATATTTTAAGCGTAGCTCAATCGAATCAGCTTACCATTCAATCTGAAATCTGCCTTTAAGTTAATTGTTACTATGCAACGATCGGGCTAGATTCGAAGCAGTGCCAGTAACTGAATGAATAATGAATTGCTCTACAAAATTAAATACATACCGGTGCTTACTGTTGTCAAAATTCCAAATAAGATAGACGTGAAGCCCGCAAACATCTGCAAAAGTTGAGGAAGCATCATCTCAGTAACCATATCAGGATCTATACCGATAACTTCTGTGTGTAGTTTCAGTAAATCATATTGTAAATTTCCACAAAATGTATTTAATTTCGTCCTATCGAAGTAAGTTTTAGGAGGTCTTGATTCTTTGTAGTAAGCGCAGATATATTACATTGAAAGTTTACATGTAGTAAGAATATACGTCCACAATTGTCCACGCGTTCATATGATTCTGTGTTGGTAGACCTTTTTCCTTTCTCGTATATCCAATGAACCATAATTCAGAAATCCACATGATTTTAAAATTTATGAATTATATAGTTTTCATTGTTATCATTGTTTAAGCTTGTCAATAATTGAACATCCGTATGCATCATGTCAACGTAGTTACTTCCAGCTAAAACATCCGTAAATAGTCATGTGGTCAAGTGTTTTGACGGTCAAATTGATTTGTATTACTTCAATGATCACTTTCACTTATCTTAGGTGCAAACAAGGTCACAAGGTCAACCCTGAATATCGACGGTACAATTGTCTTAATCAAACTTAAAGTCCCAGGACCACAATTTCAAGTACAAGTAGCTCTTATTTTACCAAGAAAGACGTCTTACCGGTGGAAATGACCTTTATTTGTACCAAAAACACTCCTATCTTAGCTTTTTAAATCGATGTACATGTTCTAAATATGGAGCAGTATTTTTTTCATTTGTATTGCAAAAAAATTTAAAAAAGGGTTTCTGGAAACTCTTTTTCGTGAAGAAGCGATTTCAATACAAAAGAAATGAATATGTTAACATTATTTTAGAGTGATAAAACATTGTGCTATCATTGTTCTGTCAGTATATTTATTTAACAATATCAGTAAATTCAAAGAGATCCTTGGACTTTAAAAAGATCGGTTCCTCCGTCGAACCCTTAAAACTTTGAATTTAGAGGTTAAACGACGTGTTACATACCGATGTTCCTGATTTCTTATAGAACACAAGCCTGCCCCAATATTTTGTAGAAAATAAGCTTTGTTTTCTTAATTCTTAAACGTCTAAATGTAATTCTACCTGTTTGACATTCATGTTCCCTATTTGTGTCAAAAAGTATTTCAAATTCCCTGTAAAAGGATCTAAATGATAATGCAGGTTTATTACAATTTATTACAATGTATCAGATGGGCTGAACTATCTTTAGATTTGTTTTAGAAAGGAGTTTATGTAAACATAATATTTTGAAAATTGAAAAACCGACTAGGGCATGTTTGTTTGGTTCAGAAGGTGTGGAACAGATATTCAGTCAGTCTACCAATGTACATAAAACTTCAATCTTATACACGCAGCAAATGGTTTCAGCAAGACAAACTGTTTGCAGGACAAACACTCTTTACAAATTATATTATTTTAACTAACGGATATGAATATACTAATTTTACGAAAAGCTTTTTTTTAAATTCAGCTTGGCGTGAGTATACAAGTTTATATTGTTTTGTCATTTCTAAGGTATATTTTATTTAAGTGCCACAGTCAGCGTCAATATTGTTGAATCTATCCAGAGCTGCGTAAGCATCGTGTTTTGTCTAACAGCCGGGTCTAATAGTTCGAGTATTTCGACTTACATGTAGATTTCTTCGCGTCCCGCCGTAATGACTATGTCAGTTCTACTGTACCTTGTATTGCTTGTTTGAATCTCATTTGGGATGCTTGTATTTATTTAGATTGCTTGTATCTTGTTTGTATTGCTTGTATCTCATTTGAGTTGTTTGTATCTCGTTTCGGTTGCTTGTATCTCATATTGGTTATTTGTATCTCGTTTGGGTTGATTGTATCTCGTTTGGGTTGCTTGTATCTCGTTTAATTGGCACGTATCTCATTTGGGTGGCATGTATCTCATTTGGGTTACAGGGTTGCTTTTTTTCTCGTTTGTGTTTTAAGTATCCCGTTTGTGTTGCATGCATCTCAAATCGCGTTTAGGTTGTTTCTATCTCATTTGGGTTGCATGTGTCTCATTTGGGTAACTTGTATATCATTGTATGTCATTCAGGTTGCTTGTATCTCATTCGAGTTGTTTGTATCTCATTTGGACTGTACATGTATCTCGTTTGTCTGGCTTGTATATCATTTTGGTTTTTTGTTTCTCATTTTGGTGGCTTGTATCTCATTTGGGTTGCTTATATCTTTTATAAAAATGTAAAATGGAGTTAATTCGCTGTAGCTTCACTGTGACTGTATAATACTTTCTACTCATACTACATTGTGTCATCATGAATCAGTAGCTAACGTTATAACTTGAATCAACGTGTTTGTTTTTTCTTACAAGGTTACTCTCATGCGAGGTGCCTATAGCAGAAAACAGGTTTAAACTCTCATTCGTCTATAGTTGAGTTGGGTCAGCCTGTTATAATTTATAGTGTTGTAACCTGTGGTCATTCCTTATTTCTTAGCCAACTATTCTCACCATAGCAAAATATATCACAAAATTTGGGACATAAGTCAAATTTCATGTTTCGTAATTATATAATGCAGAGTTAACCTCCAGTTTTTTAAATGTTAGAACGTGTGTGTCTATAAGGGACCGCCAAATAAGTTACGATTGTTTGTTTCGTCCAAATTGTTGATGTCCTGTGCTCTATTTGAGTTAAATAGTTGTCCTTTTACATCCTTACAATGTTCAAATAGCACGTATTGCTTTCTCTCAATTACTGTTTTTGGTTTATAAAGTCGTTTCAATGCAACCAAGCTTTAACCTTTTCATGAAAATAAGAATAAGTCACTACCTTGATGCACTACAGGTACAATGTGTGATGTTTAAGATTCTCCGTATCTGTTCACGTACATTTTAGTTCCTAAGGCATTCTAGAAGATCATATTTTACGACTGTATGTAATAACAACTAAATAGTAACATTGAAAAGAAATATGTTCAACATGGGTGCAGCGTCGTTATAGTAGTATTTCGGTTATGTTCCAGTAGTTTAGATTTTGACTCAATGCGAGACATACTCTGACAAGTTCCAAATTGTTCCGGATTTATTATGATTTAAATGTACGATAACGGGAAGTTTATATGGATTGTAGTATTTTATTTATATATGTGTATATTTATAATAAAGCTCATATACCCGTGTAGACAGTTAATTACATAATAGATGTTCATGTATATTGTACAATTCTTTAGTAATTTCCAATAACCCGCGCAGTAGATATGTATAAAAAAGGAGATATAAAGTAAAAATCGCAGTGTTTAACATTTTAAACTTTTGATGCATTGTAATGTCACAGAAAAATGAAGCAGAGTCATTTACTAATATGTGAAAAGTTTGCCAGATAACGGGACGTGTGAGATGGGTGATTCTCTTTTCTATGGCTCTGGCAAAGCCGAACAAAAATAACGAAATAATTAATGGAAAATGTCAAAACTAAAAATTTTCAATTTAATATTTCTGGAAAGTAAGTCAACGAGTTGCAGTCAGATTTTCTAAAAGAGGGGAACTAAGATACTAAAAATCCTGTTTCCATATTAGTGGATATTTCAAATAATTTGTCTGCGATAAAAAGCAGCTTATAAATTATTCAAGTGGTATCTGTTTATGACTGGTGAGTAGTTATATCTAGAATTTTACAAAGGTTCAAACCGATTTATAATTCAGATTTTCACATCCAGGATCAAAAAATTGGCACAGAACCGAAAAACTTTGTGTATAAATCTTTATCAATCGTTATTTTCAAGACAATTTATATTTTCCGTTTTTTTAATCAACTGTTTTTGGCGAACTCCAGTCAGTTTTAATGATTTAATTTAAATTCGAACATCTGGCATTTTGAACAATTTTTGGTAAACATGTATTAATACATAAATTGATCTGTTGTTGTGTCGGGACATAAGGGCAATTTTAGAGGTTAATTTGATCAACTTCCGGTGGTTTACTGGAGGTATTTATAATTGTGGGAACGGTTTTGTTTATGATATTACCTAATGACAAAAGATCAAAGTAACTAACAGATAGATAACACAGAGGAAATGAGGAAACAGTTTATCAGACGCAAACTTTTTCTACGTTAGTCCTCCTAAAGCTGCAAAATCCGGTTTTGAATCGGATCCTACCACAAATAGACAAAGGAATCACCTTTCTCTTAGTTTCCTTCCGAAATAAGCACATTCTCGCCATTAAATGAAACATTCAATCGCTATCCAATGTAAAAAAACACATTTGATAAGTGCATCACAATTGTACGGCTAAATTGTACCGCCTTGGTGGCTCAGGTATCTGGCTAGAACCTTGAGCTGGTTTTATTTCTTGCGATCGTATGTTTCCATGCCAGGTGCAACATTTGTGTTTTTGTTCATTTCTCCAGACGACGCTGTACAATCATAATGTGGTTCAGAATCTTTGAAACAGTTGTAAACATTCTCAGTTTTATTCGCGTAAACATTTTCAGCGTTCTCATTCAGTGCATTGTACAAGTCTTCTGACTTGTTTTGCTTGACATTCGATTCAATCACTGGGGACATTTTGTTTGTCTCTGTGCCTGCACCTTTTCGAGGTTTATTTACTTGGGAATAAATGGCGCCTGCATTGTCTGGTTCACTCTCGGTGTCGGGGACTGTCTTCTCCGGAGAAACATTTGACGGTTTGACACCTTTTGGAGACACATCATTTATCGCGTCTTCTTCATAGCCGGTATTGTAAAATGAATATTCAGACATCATGTTCTTGTTATTCATATTAGCAAGATTTAGAGCTTTGCTACTTGTATGGTCTTTACAGTTCTTCGTATCTATCAAATTCTTGCTTTTATCGTTGCTAGACGGCGATCGTCTCCTGAAATGTTTTATCTAGACATAAAAATTTTCAAGACAGTAATACATTATAGTCTAACATTTTGAATTCTGATTCGATCTTCTTTAAAGTGCATTTCCCTATCGCTATGATTTACTGTCCTTCAATTCGTAAATAATAAAATTTGATCTGACAGTTCGACAATTTGATCGTGCTTATTTTGTATAAAACTAATAAAATGAATCTTTAATTCAAATTGCACATCTCACCTTTTGCCCCAAATGAATCCTCCGACACACACCAGCATCAGCAAGAAAACAATGCCAACAACAATGCCTGCAAGGGCACCATCTACAATTAAAAACACCATTCAATGGAATGCAATTCGAACCATTGTATGGATTTGCAATTTAAAATGATTGGATATTGAAAGGTGAGGAAGTTTATTCATTTTCTTGTCTGTCTTTTTCTTCCAGCCTTTACAAATATTCATTCCTTACGTTAAAAAGCTACCGAACTAAGCTGAAATCTTATTACTAGTAGAAAGTATGTGAACATATACATTTTAAAAGGTCTTCACATCTTTAATAAAATAATACAAGAATGGTTCCTATTACTAAAGAAAAAGAAAAAGGTCATTAAAGGTAAAAAAAAACCGTCAGGAAATCTAGAACAATGCCAATCGCATTGCGTATTTCCATATAACCTATTATCTTATTGCGATTTGTACATTAGTCCTTGCTTTTGGGAGCCATCATGCAGTTTTTCGTATAAGGG
>JAUMHA010335463.1:6781-27646 GCA_032359765.1 Saxidomus gigantea | reverse complement strand
GGTTAAAGGTCAAACTCTGTGGACATTTGTGTCTACAGTTTGTTGATAACTTTACTCATGCATGGGTTGCCCTGATATTTACACATGTGTTCAGAGACAATCGACCCTCCAGCACTTTCAGTCCTTTGATTATCTTTTATTGTTGAACTTGATTGTAAATGTCAGTTAGCTGATTAATAAACTGAAGGCTGTGCTGCTAGAAATATGTATGAGACAATGCGACACAATTCATGTAACTACAAGTAGTTTATTGCATTTTAAATTGATATATTGCCGTTCAAAGTGACCATCATGATTTCAAGAACGACATTCAGTATCGATTAATACGTTAGAAAAATGAATATTGCGAAAGTTATAACGAAAATTCATGCACTTGTATCTGTCGAATAGTTTTACTTCTACTGAAAATATAGTGTTAAAATGCATTGTTTTTACAATCCTTGTCCAAAAATTACACTTTACCTATTTCATTTTCCTTTTTACTTTCATTTCTATCTGCTAGCGAAAAACGTAATTCCTTATAACTCATTTCTTGCATGTTTTTAAAACAGCATTTGTGTTTTAGATATATTGCTTGACCACAATGCACATTGGACATTTTGAAAAAAAAATAAGTAAATATTGTAAAATATAAGTGTTATTTGTAATTGTGCTCCTTAGACTTTTAACGCAGCTAAATTTGTATCCAATAAGCTATTTTCGAACGAATACACAACAGTTTGCAAACAGGAAACATTAAATATACTTACTAGCTAGTGTTTGACCCCATTTGTCCACCAATCGAATCGCTCAGATTTCCAAATAAATGTCTTTCTTTTTTATTAAAACTAGCTACTGAAATCACTTAATTATTAAGAGTTCGTTCTAAATAGGAAGCACTTTAGCTCCGCCAACAATACAAGTCTGTGGCTATGCAAAAGGTCAAATGAGGTTAAACACTAAGTAATTTAAGAGTTTATCAAGTCAAATTTTAACAATTAAGAAACCCCGGTCGCCCGCTACCGCTCGCTCCCTAGGGGTTTCTTTATTGTTAAAAGCACTAACTTATACTCAGTGTTTGACCCAATTTTCCCACCAATCAAATCGCTCATATTTTCTGATAAACGTCTTTCTTTTTTATTAAAACTAAGTACATGTACTGAAATCACTTAATTTATTAAGAGTTCGCTCTTAATAGAAAGCACTTTAGCTCCGCCCGCAATTCATGTCGGTGGCTATGCAAACACTAAGTAAGTTAGTGTTTATTAAGTCAAATTTTAAAAATTAAGAAACCCCGTTCGCTCGCTACCCTTATGGTTTCTTTATTGTTAAAATATGCTTGAATAAGCACTAACTTATACTTAGTGTCGTTAGTGATGAAATCCTTTTATACATGTATCTACATTTGACTTAATTAAGGTCTGTAGTGCATTGTTCAGTTACCATGTGGTTTTCATGTGCATCATGTTAAGTCTGAAAAGTGTTATTTGAACCATTGTGTGGGTGTATATTTGTCATAGATACTTAATAATTGAATAATGGTTGTCAGCAGTATATTTTTCTTCCTTAAATGAGTTTACTTATGAGGAGTCAACGATTTTTTACTGTCAAGGATATTTTGTAGAAATGAAGTCATACAAGTGTATTTCTATTGAAATGAAACATGTTCTTATGCAAAGCTTATCTTTGCGTATACATATTCCCAGTGAATAAATAGAATTGTAAATAGGTTATTCGGACGCGTTCGGTTGTCTCAATGACTTGTGCAATCTGTTTAAAATTTGGATAGACGTCACAGCCTCGTTCAGATAAATTGTTGGCTAAAGCTTTTAAAAGTTTAGAAATAAGTGAGCTTTATCGCATTTTATATGACTAAGTAATGACCAGTCGTGGTTACTTATAATGAGTAAAATAGCCCAAAATAAGGTTTCAGGATTACTTTCACGACTTCTAAAATACGAGTAAATTACAAAATCAATTTCATTATGAATGTTGGTTCTTATAATCAAAAATACTAATTTTAGGCATGAGAAGTCTGGAATTAAAATATTCAACATGGTTAAAAAATAAAAACTTTGACTCGAACAATCAATGCACAATCAATTTGTTATACGTTTAAGTTCAGTGATTTTTTTCATATTGTTAAAGTGTGGTTTTATCAGGTAAGCTGATCTTCGTTTACGTCTCCTAACACAATAATACTGTGAGTTATCTCGACTATTTTTCTTCGAGACAATAATTTATTTTATCATTGATGTTTACAAAAGTATGTAATGCCCCTTAGATAATACGTATAAAAATGTCGATATCTGTATATTTGATCAGTTGTTCCTATTCTACGTATTTTGGTAATCTGTACATGTCTATATCCCATCGTATACTAGTATCTATTTTCGATCCTTTGGTTTTCTCGTGCAGTGCATCAAATTTTTGTTTCGAATTATAGTTAGCTTTTAAGAACTGAACTTTTTTAAGGTCTAGACATGAAAACAAGCCCAAAGGTTAGATTATGATGATGCCCAAGAAATACATCCTCAAATGTTTTTCTGCTATAGGGTCAGGTTTCAGATGTGTGTCATTATTGTTAGATATATAGAGGCTTGTAATGCCATAGAGGCTATTCATGCAACTTCTGTTGTTGTCTTGTGTGTACGTGCATGCGTGCGTGCGTGTTTTACTGTTTCATTGCTCGGGGCTAAGTTGGGATATTTACAATGCTGTTCTTCGGTCCGATCGCACACCTGCTAAGAAAACTTACTTACGTCATGATAATTGAAATATGCAAGAAGGTTAAACACAACAGTCTTGTATCTAACATTGTTATGAGTATGTTTGTGTACCTAGTTGTGTACATGGTAGATACTATATGAATTCATTCCAGGTAAACATGACATCTGTGAGAATCTTGATACTTATTGCTGGCCTATCATTAACAAAAGCAGACGACAGTTGTCCAGGACTGCCTAAGTGTTTTTGCAACAAGGACAAAACTTCCGTTAACTGTGAGGGAAAGCGCTTTACATCTGTACCCGAGAACATCCCAAACTCGGTTGAGAAACTCTACCTGGGCTACAATCAAATTACAACCATCAGCACCAGGGCGTTTAGTTCACTAACCAAGTTAGAACGGCTGGATCTTAAAGGAAATAAAATAGTCGAAATTCAACCCTACGCGTTTGGGAATTGCTCAAGTTTAGTACAGCTTGATATGCGCGAAAACAGTCTTATGTCCATAGGTGAAAACGCGTTCTCGGACATAAAAGGCTTAGAAACGCTCTACCTAACTACAAATCGTATACAGCAAATTGACAAGTCGGCATTCGTCGGAACTGAATCACTGACCTACATTTACCTTCAATCCAACGATCTTACGGCAATACCGCAACTTGGATATTTGCCAAATCTTCAGATGTTAGTACTAGAAGGCAATGCAATCGTAAACGCGACTTTCCCAGACAGCTTCAAAACTGCCAAGAAACCTATGTACATAGGCTTAAGTAATAACAAAATAACGTCTTTGGGCAATGACACGTTCGAAGCATTACGTAATAAGTCGATAACAAGCTTTTATTTATCCAGGAATAAGCTGACAGACATTGCTCCTAGGACATTTTCACCCTTTGGTTCAATAACGTCTTTGAAACTTGGAACAAACCCATTACATCCGAATGCATTACGGACAGCAATTGAAAGTTTAAAAGGAAAGAATATGGTCTCCCTGGATATTTCTGGTATTCAGCTTAATGGTGTACTTCTTGAACATACTTTTGAGTTGTTGCGAAACACATCGATTACTACATTAAATATGCGCTTTAACAAGATTCAGACTTTACCGGACAAGGTATTCTCCGGTCTTAATCAGCTGTTACATCTAGATCTCACCAGCTGCGAAATACAGCAGACGTCTGTGAAATCATTTGGTGGACTAGATAAATTGACTATTCTTATTCTAAACAAAAACAAACTGATCAGCATTCCAAAGAATTTACCAAGCACGCTCGTTAATCTTTATCTTGATGACAACCAGCTCACAAACGTATCCAACATGGCATTCAGTAATTTGGCTTACTTACAAGAATTGCGCATACGATATAATAAAATTCTGACTTTGCAGCAGGATTCATTCATAGGTTTGGTTCAATTGAACAAATTGTCTTTGTACTATAATAGTATAGCAACTCTTCCGGGGAAGGTGTTTGACCCCCTCGTACGCTTGATATCACTGGATCTCGGAAACAACAATTTGGCATCAATACAAAGTGCTAAAGATCGGTTTTCATCGCTTGGATCACTTCAATACTTGAATCTAGCAAACAACAAAATGTCTAATTTGCAGCCAGACTTTTTCAAGTTTACAATTTCGTTAAAATATTTACATCTGGAGCACAATTTACTAGGCGATATTCTAGCACGCGACTTCGGTGGAGCACTTTTTAAAGGACTAATTAAACTCCAGCAATTGTATCTCATGGATAATAAACTCACTACTGTTCCTGACCCTATATTTCAGGATCTGAGTTCATTAAAATATCTAAACTTAAGTAACAACAAACTTACTAACTGGGGACCAAACGTTTTTGAAGCTACTCAAAATCTCCAGGTTCTAGATCTGACAAATAATCTTATAGCGGTTCTGAAAAAAGGGAACGTTCATGATTTTACAACCAATATGAAAAGTTTGAATATGACAGGCAACCCATTCGTTTGCAACTGCGACCTTCGCTGGTTTCGGGACTGGATGAATCGAACCAGTATCGAGTTGGCTAACAATGCCTCCTACCGCTGTAACGGGCCGGATGCATGGGCTGGAAAACCTTTACTGTCCTTCGACAGGAATAAAATCAACTGCGTCTTCATAAAATGGTGGTACATCTTGATTGCCTGTGCAGTCGTTTTTGTCATTGTTGTGATCATATCCGGTATGGTATACCGAAAACGGTGGTGGATAAAACTGTTCATTTACAAACAGAGACGCCGAGTAAGGAAGACTAGAAAATTAAATGCTGCAGATGGTCATGGGCGTTACGGTGCAATCGAGCCAGGGGAAGCTGGTAATATCTACGACGCATACATATCCTGTGCTGAGGAAGACAAAGATTGGGTACTAAAATACCTATTACCGGGTGTGGACCGAGGACAAGTGGACGATGAGCATGTCTTCGGTGGACAATACTCTCTGTATTTCGAAGACAGGAATGCCGCTGTTGGTAAGAATTAACTTTGTATGTTTAAAAAATCTTCCGACTTATTCAGGGTTTATTCTCCATTTATATAAGTTAGTTATTCCCTGACTCTGTTTAGGACTTGTTTACCAGTATGACAGTTACGTTAAAGATACTCAGAACCGTTGTATTTAAAGGTTGAGAATGCGCACAAGAAACGATTGTATCATACTGTAAAAGGTTGTCAGAATAAACCTGGCTCATCTACAAGTACATTGCTTCTTAAATTCTGATGAATATTTTTTCTGTTAGGTCGTTCGGTAGCTGGCAACATTTTTGAGAACATGTGTTGTAGTCGTAAAGTGTTCGTTGTCCTCAGCCAACACTACCTGCAGAGTCCGATGCATATGTTCGAATTTGATCTGGCCACAGACAGGATGTATGATGGTCAACTAGAAGAAATAGTTGTCATCCACTTCGGACAGGGACTGCCAGACAAAAAGATACCGAAACGCTTGGTCCACACAATGACGAGAAATAAAGTTGTAGAATGGAGGGAAGATCCCGATGCACAAGAACATTTCAAAGGCCAAATAAACGATATACTAGGAAGAAAAACTGCTGCCAACGAGTATGAAACAGAGTAATGAATTGACGCGGCTACGCAACGAAAGTCATGTTAGAGTTGTATAAAATACAATTTGATATTTTGATTTCTGTGTTACGTGTAGTAAGCTTGTGCGGTTTAAATTGGTGTAAGCTTACCTGACAAAATGTGCTAGTTGGAGAGATATTGTGATCATCAGATGTCTGTCAGCATCTCTAATTCCTAGTGTGGACACACTTATGACTATACATTCAGTCTGAATGTTTTAAATCTTACAATTTGACCTCAATCGATTCTCTGCAGTATTGGTTAAACTATAGGTACATAGGTCAAATGATAGAAAACATTTGTAAATACTCTAAAGGCATCGTTACTTACAAATTGGCAATGTTGTTGTGAATGACACGGTCGTTAAGAAAATTATCAATGCCACAATCTGGTCACACTTCTAAGCGTAGTTGAGTGATTAACATTGCTGACTTGAAACCACTGTAACATATTACTGATTTTTGGGTCATGGTTCGAGCCCAGTGCCCGATCTGACTCGTGAGGATTTGGTAAGTTTCTAACAAAGTATAAGAGCCCAGTACTGATACTACTTTTGTTGATGTTTTATTTGATTGGTTTTGTTTGATATTCGAACATTACTAGGCGCTTGCAAGTAATGAAGTCAAAAGCCTGCATGGGAAGTTGTCCCGAATGTCTGAATGCCTAACTAACACAAAGGCTGAAATTGCATATTTTTATTCATGATTAGAAAAGCACAAGAATTTCATCATTTTCAAATCAATTTACAAATTTTCAACGATGCAGAAGTCGAATAGAATGTTCATGGTCGTTGAACACATGTGCAGCATGTGTTGTAGGGTTAACTGGCGTCAAGTCAACCAAACGTTGCTCTATTTAAAGGTTCGTAATAACAACATAAGTTGAGTATTTGTTAAAATGTTTACGTCTTCCGAAAGGACTATCTTTTGGTAAAAATAACTACTAGAAATGTTTGTGATTATAAGCTTCATGTACATAAAGTTGAGATAAACGTGAAATTCATGATCAGGCCGTCATGGTTCATTGGATGTTTTTGGGCCCGGACGTTACATTAATGTAAATACATTTAATATATTACGTCTATTTGTAAAATTATTACATGTAATACACAGTTTGTTGTCTTACTTACTGTGGGACATGTCTGGTTGTATATTACTTATGAACATTATCGTTTAATGTGATATAATAAGAAAAGTATAAATATTGAACGAATTGACACTTGACCTGTATTATTATATTTTGTAATAGGAATTCTAAAACTAGCAGTCCGTCAGTCATACTATGCAACATTGGACCAACTCTAGATGCTTAAATTTTGTTTCAATTGAAAAAAAAGTTATAATGCTTAAACAACTTGTCTTTAATAAATTGTTTCATTTTTGACCTTATAATTTATAGATCTACTAGTATTTTGTTTATTTTGAAAATGCCAATGTCACCCAATAGCGTTAACTGCTCAAAATATATATGTAGTTTAAGTCGCTATAGTCAATATAGTTACAGACTGGTTAAGATTTACATTAGTATTAGCTTCCCCGAGAAAATGTGCTAATTGGAGAGCTGTTATCTTCAAATGTCTGCCAGTGTCTTACTTTTCAGTGTGACTAAGATTATATCTTAGTCTGATCTTTATAAATGATATAATTTGACCACATTCGATTCTGGGAAATATTGGTTAAAAATCTAGGTAAGTAAGTGAAATGTTAGAAAACAGTTGTTAATATTCTATTGGCATCATTTATTAACAAATGGGCACTATTGTGGTCAACAACACGGTCATTAAGAAAATGTCAGAGACTACAATTTGGCCAATCATGCGTAGTCGAGTTGATAACGTTGCTAACTTAAAAACGCTTGCAATTTATAAAGTCAAAAGCCTGCATGGGGAGTTGTCCCGAATGTCTGAGTGACTATGCTTACATCAAATGAGTTATATTTTCCAAATCAGCGTAATGTATATTGCTGTATATATTTTCTTCCCTTATATTGGTGACTTACAGGGCCATGGGCCCGGACGTTACATATTAATGTAAATAATATATTATGCCTGTTTGTAATATTATGACATGTTTTACACAGTTTGTTGTCTTACTGACTGTAGGTATTGTAAGATTGTATATTACTTATAAAAATAATAGTTAAATATGAAATAATAGGAAAAGTGCGCTGTATAAATTTATTGCGCCTTATTATCACTCATTGAAGGAATGAACACTTGGCCTTTATTACTATATCGTGTAATAGAAATTCTAAAACTAGCAGTCCGTCAGTCTTAATATCGGACCAGCTCTAGATGCTTAAATTTTGTTTCTTTTGAAAAACGTTATAATGCTTAAACAACTTGTCTTTTATAAATTGTTTTATTTTGCTATCAAAATTTGTTCTAGTATTTTGTTTATTTTGAAAATGCCAATGTCACTCATTAACGTTAACTGCCAAATATATCTGTGTAGTGTAAGTCGCTATAGTAAATATAGTTACAGACTGGTGCAAGATTTAAATTGTTATTAGCTTCCCCTAGAAAATGTGCTAATTGGAGCTGTTATCTTCAAATGTCTGTCAGTGTCTTACTTTTCAGTGTGACTAAGATTATATCTTAGCCTGATTTTTATAAATTATATAATTTGACCACGTTCGATTCTGGGAAATAAATCTTGTTAAAAATCTAGGTAAATAAGTGAAATGTTAGAAAACATTTGTTAACATTCTAATGGCATCATTTATTAACAAATGGCACTATTATGGTCAACAACACGGTCTTTAAGAAAATTGTCAGGGACTACAATTTGGCCAATCATGCGTAGTCGAGTTGATAACGTTGCTTACTTGAAATCGTTGTTACATCTCACCGATTATTGGTAATGGTTCGAGCTCAGTGTGAGAAATGTGACAGTTTCTTATAGAGTATGGGATTTTCTATGTTAACGATCTTTATGAAATTTTGTTTGTATGATTGAAATCTCGGAAAACTTTTAACCTGTTTATGAAACAGGCTACAACTTGTGAAAACAGATTTTTGATAATATATGATACCTATATTTGTAATATGATGATATTTAATACACTGGATCTGTAGGACATGTTTGGTTGCAATCAGGTTAAAGTGTAAATGAAACACCAGGCATTAAAGTCATCAACTTCTAAAGAAAAAACAGCGCTGTTCAAGTACGAAACATCTTCTGACAACTTTGATAGATATTTTCTTTTAAAAAGCTTTTGTTTGAAGTCTGAATATTTCAAGGTGTATGCCAATTTTAAGGTCAAAAGCCTTTGAAATTGTTTGGAATGTCCAAGGTGTGTGCAAAGTACACTCAAGCACATCAAATGAATCACTCATCGTACTGACTACATTGTATGCTGTTGTATATAATTTCTGATATGTATATTTATTGGTGGCTTAATTACATATGTTTTCATATTTCATGATAAGTATTTATGCAAATAGTAACATTGTCATATGTAATACACATTTCATTATAATGATTATTGACTTGCTTGCTGTATGTTTCTGAATCGCACCACTAGATAATTATCATTGCAACAAAACAACAAAATGTGTGTACGAAATGCAGTGTATGTAGTGGTTTAAATAAATATATATAGCTTCTTTTAGAACGTTTCTACTTGATTTCATCATACTTATTTAGGCAAAACGACACAAGTTGCTCATTATCAACCATCGTTTTCAATGACTTATTCAGAGATGTGCTATATTTGGTATAGATTATTTTGCTATGAACTTAAGGATGAACAACATTACTTATAAGGCGAATATTGCAAACAAGATACACATGGTAAGAAACAAGAATTAAAGTATTGGTAATATACCTATAACAAAATTAAAACAGTTGATTATGCAATTCAGACTTACTTTTCAAAGCATTTCTGTAGTCACTGAATGTCTGCTATTATCTTTTGATGAAATCACAGGATTGAACAGATTTCAATAGTTATAACTATGGTCCAACTCCTATGTTAACATGGTGATATTATGGCTGAAACGCGTCTTTCTTGACTATACTCCATCGCCAGTAAGGCTCTTCTATTTGACTTGAATTATCAACCATTTAAGATCATTCAGTGAAAAAGAAAAAAAAACTAAAAGATACATCCAGGCTCACAGATGCGAGCATACTTCAGATAGGTTTCTTTGTGTCGCTTTTTGGAAGAGTTATATTTTAGGTGTGTCAAATGACTCCTATCTCAACAAGGTGATTACGTTCGCGGCGCTTTGTGACGATTACAGCTTGACAGTATGGGCCGCCTACTTCACTATTACTTTTCTCTATGGGTAATAAATGCAGAAGGCATGGATGCAATTGAACCGGAAGATGCCGGTAATACCTATCATGCATGCAATATATATTGCCGGGAATGGACCGATGACTAGTGGATAATAAGCACGTGTTTGGTGGACACTAATCTCCGTACATGTATTTCGAAAATAAGAATGTTATTCATACGTAGTTGCTAAGAATACTCCTTTTATCTTTAAAAATAATATGTATCCCTAACTCTATTTTATAACGTGTATAACAGTATGACAGTGCCAACAAACATACTAATACATTCTACACACTACTCAAAACACCTTTGCATTTAAGGCTTAAGCATGTGTACAAGAAACAATTGCATCACACTGTAAGTGTTTTTATGTTGATGCCTATTTATGTTTGAACATTGCAAGGTTTTTGCCAGCATACGATCAGTAGGTTATATCATGGCATCAGTATATTGGGATTGCAATGGTGTTATCTTCAGAGAGGTAAAATCATCACTGGGCTGTACTTTGGAAATGATGATAAAGGCACTTGTTGCTAAAAGGAGTAAGTAGTTGCTTAGGGAATCACTAATTGCTAGGGGAAGTCACTTGTTTCTCAGGAAGTCACTTGTTTCTAGGAAAGACACTGAATAGTAGGGAAGTGACTGGTTGCTACGGGGTCATCGGTTGCTTGGTAGGTCAGTGGTTGCTATAGCTAATGCATTAGAAGCTAAGTTTCTTCTATAACTCTATAAAAAGACAAAGGACACTCTCTCCCCCACCCCCTCCCACCCCTCCCCAGCCCATGTTCCTTCTCCTCCCCTCCTCTTCCCCCACTGCCCCTCTCCCCTCTTCCTTTCCCACCCGCGGCGAGCGTAGTAAATTATTCGTCAATAAGTCAACCCTAGGGGCATGCTTTGGACAAACTTGGTAAAGGACACTAGATTATGACAATGTTACATACAAAATACCTGAAGAAAAACATTTTTTAAAGAGTCCTATACATAATGACCCCCTGGCGGGGTCATTTTTACCCTATGGGCATGATTTTAACAAACTTTGAAGAGGTCTTCTAGACACTGTTAAACATTAAATGTCTTAGCTCTAGACCGTATGGTTTCGGAGAAGAAGATTTTTAAAGGTTTTCCTATGTATGTCAGTGTAATTCAAGTCACCCCCTTGGCGGGGCGATATTGACTAAAGGTGCATTACTTGAACAAACTTGGTAGAGGTCCACTAGACAATGCTATTAACTAAATATCTTAGCTCTAAGTCTTTTGGTTATGGAGAAAAAAAAAATTCAAGTTTTTCCTATTGAAACTAATGTAAAACAAGTGTGCCCCCCTCTCAGCGGGTCAATTTTAGGCAAACTTATGGCCTTGCATTTTCAGAGAAGAAACTGCAAGGCATAAACCGTAAAAATCAAGTGACACCCCCAAGCGGGGTCAATTTTAATCCAGGGGTCATAATTTGAACAATCTTGTAAGTGAACCACTAGGCAATGTTACATGATAAATATCTAACCTCTATGCCTTGTAGCTTCAGAGAAGATTTCTAAAGTTTTCCCTATCTGTTGCCATAGCAACCGGAGTTCTGCATTGACTGGAATGTTTGAACAATTTATGCAAGGAACATCCCCACTAAGTTTCATCAACACTGGCCCAATGGTCTCAGAGATTTTGAAGCAAAATGTTGCCGAACAGACGACGGACAATCGTCTTTCCTAAAAGCTCATCATGGTAAGATTAAAACGGGAAGGAAAGCTAAGAGCATGCTTTCATCTTATCTAGCACCCTTTACCCAAACTCCAATCTGAACTGCGTTGGAGGCATTTTGATAGCCATAATGGCGTGATTTCTATTAGCCCCAGCCAGAGGCGGGGGTATTGTTTTGGCGTTGTCCGTCTGCCCGTCCGTCCGTCTGTCTGTCCGTCCGGAGTCATAACTCAAGAACCAATGGATAGAATTTCATGAAACTTGAAATAAGTGTACAATAGCATTGGCGTGGCGCACACACACATATTTCGTAAAATCGGTTTAGAATGTCAAGAGTTATTGCCCTTTAATTGTTATTTTCTTTTATATTCAATATAAAAACATTAAGATTCTTTCTCTCTAAATTAAAATTAAATTGTAATTGGCTCAAATAATTCAATGATCACTCTTTCTAATATCCACCCCCTACACATTTTTTTTTAATGCGGCCCCTTAGTGCTTTCCTCAAATACTCTAGAATTATTTTTTTTCTGAATTTATAGTATTGAATTAATTAAACTGATAAGAATTGAGTTCTGTATCACTGTGAGATGCTGAAAAAATTACACCCCTCAGAGATGATGCCCCAATGGGTGGTGACATTTTTAAAATGCTTCTTTTTTCTGTAAAAACTTGCCATAATATTATTTTGTTTGACACAAATCATCAACTTTGTATTCTCCAACAACAGAAAATTTAGAATAAAATTTAAAATCTGGATTTTCACAGAAATGAGGCCTTATCTTAATTTTTCAATATAGAATATAGGCCTCAGTGGGGTGATGAAATTTAAGTAAAAAAAAATTTCTGAAACAGACAGACCAATACATTTTCCAGTTGTTATTTTTCAGCTATTTGCTTCATTTTATTTGGCAGGGGATATAAATTCAGCGAATTCGCTTGTATTGTAACAGGAATATACGCTGATGGATGTGATGGATGTGGATGCGTTTTGTTTTTTTATATGTATATATTATATATATTACAAAAGGTAGGGGTAACGTGTTTGTTTATTATAGTGTTACCCCTACTTTAAGGGCCAGCCATATCTGACTTATGAGACAACTTCTTTCTGAGCACATTTACCTTCCGAATCCTATCCTTTTTAATGTCAGGCACCAGGCAGGTAGGCATACGGTAACCATTATTTAACTAGCTGGAGGCTCACCAACCGGCCATAGCAGATCGAAACCCTGCTGGGATTCGAACCTTCGACCTACCGCTCCCTAGGCGGATGCTTAAACCGCTAAACCAATGGAGACGGTTACATTTATTTGAAGCTTAGTTCTATGCACAGAGGACTGGGTATTTTATATTTATGCTAATGATTTATGGAAATAAGAAGTATTGTGACATGTAATGAACAATTCACAGTCATGAACTATTGACTTGCTGGTTGCATAACATATTTTTGTTGCATAATTATGTTTGCTACATTCCTACATTGTGAAATTAGAAGAATGGTACCCCTATCAAGTGACAATAATTTCTATTTTACTTTAGTCATTAGTAACATTAGTCAACCGCGCAGGACCAGCTACACTACTTTCGTTTTCGTAAAACGGAAAAACCCTCTTTTGAGTTAGGAACCTTTCAGCTTAAAGAAGTTGCTTTGTAAGTATTTTCAGCTTGCTCTTTTGCATTGAAATATGCCAAATATTCAATAATAATGTTAATTGCTCAATGTGCAGTTTAAAACTTTTGTATTAAAAAATCTTAAATTTCGACGCAAAATAAACAAAGCAATTTCCATGACGTATGACGTGTTATCATATGATACGAAAATACATATATGGCAAAAACAAATCTAAGAAACAGGGAAATATGACAACAATTCAAACTCATAATAGGAAATAAAATGTTATTTTTGCACTCATCAGATATATCTAAAAGAAAAAAAAGTAAAAACTAGTTATATTATTTAAATACTAAAGTAGACTTAGTTAGATAGCGTCTACGCATATTAAGAGAATGTCGCCCTTTTGTGTACTGTAGCTATCCATATAAACCATGTCCGAGAATATAATACTACACAGTGTAATAAAAATACTACATTTGTGTTTGAGTTGCGTGGCCTAATTTTTGCGTAGTCTTGGGTAGAAAGAAACATATGTAGGAACATAACATAACATAACTACGCGTCAAGCAAGTTTTAAAGTTAGCGAGATCATAGCCTACATGCATTTCTAATTCAGCTCAATCATTCGGTTAAAGCCGAACCTATCTTGTCAAGTGAAAAAATGGAAACCGCAACAGACGAATCTAAAATTAGCTTTAATAACGATGTTGGAAACAGGGTTGACTCAGATAAGTGAGCTTAGTTAATGACATATAGTAGCCAACTCAGTCGGTCGGTGACAAACTTGTCAGAGAATATCTTCAGATAAAACGAACTAAAATTGTTACTGAACGTTATTAACATACCACCAAAATCCACATTGTCACACGAAATGGCTTCTCCGATGTGAACATCGATACCATCAATATTTCTGATATGTAAATTTGAAATCCTGCAAGTGGTTCGGGAATTACAAAGTGGACAAGAATGATCGTCACACATGATCATTTGATCGCTAAGTGTGACTTTTGACTTTGAACTAAAATAGCAGAAACACGCATTAATCACATCATTATTGTGTTGGTTAACATTTTACCCCAGTTTCATAAATATCCTTAAAAAAGATTTAGGAGATATCGTCTCAAGAGATTGACCCTTTTGATCTTGACCTTAAGCTAGCACAGTTTGAACATGAGTTCTGCACTTTGTCTCAATAAGCTGGAAATTTGGCCTATGTTTCCTGCAAATCCATTGAGTGTCTAATGACCTTTCAACTGTAGATTCAGCAGCAGTGTTGGAACATGGTCATGAACTTGATGAGTCAGTTTATCTAAGTTTAATGAAAATTCTCCAAATGATATGGAACAGATTACAGACCACTGTGTTTCACATTGACATTGATAAAATAAAACTGAAACCAATAAAGTGCAGGTAAAAAAAAGAAAAAGGCACAACTATAAGAAGCAGCCCAAGGAATACGCGTTTAACAGAAATATACAGGTAGATTAGGTAGATCAAACTTCAGCTATTAAGTGATCAACAGGAGATGAGCATAAATAGGACTTACCAAGATATCTTAGAGGCGGGAGAAAAAGTATCAAGAAGCATACTGACGAATAAATATCAGAAAATACATAGAAAACGATACAGGATAGGAGTAAGTTCAAACAGGTGATGCAATATAATTATCAAAAGCTCCAACAAGATCCTAGTGAAAGCCTTGCAACAAGAAATCTGCAACAGAATATGTTCTTCGTCAACTTTGCCGATGAAACAGAGGCACAATTAATGAAATTGGGCGCGCACAGTTTAAGATCACCAAAGCACTTACCAGAAGACGGATATATGTTTATGCTAATACCAGTTAATAAACAATGAATATCCACCTACAACCAGTTCATTCAATTGGACATGTCTACCTTTCTTAATCATGTCTTGCAGCAGGGGATAAATGTGTTCAATAAAACAGATTTGAAATATAAAAGATTTGATTGGCCAACATTAGCTAATAAAGCTGTCATACGTCCTTTTAAAAACAAGTGACTCGCGTGTGCCCTTGATTTTTAGACTATTTACCTAAAATCTTGCCAAAGCACTTCTTAACAAAACGACACATCTAACAGATAAACTTTGTGTATTGAGGTATCAGACATGATTTTTAAAGCTTTCTTATGTAAGCCAATGAAGAAGACCATTTGCAAACTGAGTTCCAGGGATCCAAAAAATTCAACAGGAGTAGTGCATAAACGTTAAACAATTTTGTTTCTTTCAGCATTTTTTGCTCACCTGGCACAAAGTGCCAGAGTGAGCTTTTAGGATCACTCACCGTCCGGGGTCCGTCGTACGTCGTCCGTCCGCCTTTTCCTTCAAATGACATTTCCTCTAAAACCAATGGGCCAATGTTGATGAGACTTTGCAGGAATGTTCCTTACATGAAGCTTTATCAAAGTTGTTCAAAGAATATCATTCCATGCAGAACTCTGGTTGCTATGGCAACATATAGGACAAACTTAAAAAAAATTCTTCTCTGAAAGCACAAGGCCTAAGCTTAGATATTTCCTTGTTGACCTCTACAAAGATTGTTCAAATTATGACCCCGGGTCAAAATTGAACCCGCCCGGGTTTACATAGGCTTAATGTAGGAAAACTTTAAAAAAAATCTTCTTCACTGAAACCACAAGGCATAGAGCTTAGATATTAGCATGTGGCATTGACTAGTGGACCTCTACCAAGATTGTTCAAATTATCACCCCTTGGTCAAAATTGACCCCGGACGGGGGTGACTTTGTTTTACACGGGCTTATATAGGAAGTTTTTTAAAATCTTCTTCTCTGAAACCACAAGGCCTAGAGCTTAGATATTAAGCGATTGGCATTGGCTAGTGGACCTCTACCAAGATTGTTCAAATCATCACCCTGGGTCAAAATTGCCCCGTCCGGGGGGTCAATTGGTTTTACCTTGTCTTATATAGGAAAAACTTAAAAAATCTTCATCTCTGAAACCACAAGGCCTAGATATTTGATATTTGGCATGTAGAAATGCCTAGTGGTCCTCTACCAATATTGCTCAAATCAGGACATCCTGGTCAAAATTAACTCTCCCCGGAAGTGGGGGAGGTCACTAGATTTCACATAGGCTTATAATAGGGAAATCTTTGAACAGCCACAAGGCTGACGGGCAGAGAATAGATATTTGGAATGTTACTTAGCATTGTGTTGTAGACCTCTACGAATTATTTCAGAATCATGATCTCTTGTATTATAGCCTAGTTAGTCAGGTGAGCGATATAGGGCCATGATGGCCTTCTTTTTTATATTTAATTTGGTATTTAGACAGCACGTATTAACTTTACTGTCTTGATTATGGGACGGAAAGTTAGATTAGTAAACTCCCTGTGTAACAGGCAAGCACATTCCGTGGACAAACATATGATTTCAATGATATACGAAATTAAATAAAACATACACGTACGATGTGGAGTTTTAACTTTGCAGTATATAACACATGATAACCAAACATGCGGCAAGTATTACAATATACTATCTTTACGTGACAAAAAAGCTACCTTTTCTAGTTCTGTTTATCTGCATGGTATATTATTTTCATTCTAGGTCAAAATGATATCTACGACATCGTACCTACTCGTTGCTGGAATGACATTAATTTTAGCAGATGACAGTTGCCCAGGACTGCATCTGTGTTTTGCAACAAAGACAAGACTTCGATTAACTGTAAGGGGAAACGCTTCACGTCAGTACCAGATACCATCCCAAACTCGGTTGAAAAACTCTACCTGAGCTACAATCAAATTAAAAGCATCGATACCATGGCGTTTAGTTCACTACCAAATTTACAACAGCTGTATCTATCAAACAATGATATAAGTGAAATACAACCGTATGCGTTTGGGAACTGCTCCAGTATGATGACGCTCGATGTAAGCAATAACAAACTAATTTCTATTGGTAAAAACGCTTTCTCTAACATGACAGGCTTGGTAATTCTGTACCTTCTTCAAAACCAAATCCAGTCGATTGATGAAACAGCTTTCATTGGCACTGAATCTTTGACCAAAATTTATCTTCAGTCTAACAGACTGACAACCATTCCAAATATAGGATATTTACCTAATCTTCAAATGCTGGTACTAGAAAGCAATGCAATGGCAAACGCTACTTTCCCCGATAGTTTCAACACTGCGAAGAAACCAATGCACATAGTCTTAAGTAACAACAATATAAAGTCTTTGGGTAACAACACGTTCGAAGCATTACGTAATAAGTCGTTATCAAGCTTGTATTTATCACACAATATGCTCACAGACATTGAGTCTGGAACATTTTCACCACTTGGTTCCATAACGTCTTTGAAACTTGGGTTAAACCCTTTACATTCAAAGGCACTAAGAACAGCAACTGAAGGCTTAAAAGGAAAGGATATTACCTTCTTTGACATTTCTTGGATCAAACTAAATGTTCGTTTTGAACATAGGCCTACCTTCGAGTTGTTGAGAAACACGTCGATTACAACCTTAAAAATGCGTAGAAATAAGATCCAGACTTTACCTGACAGGTTTTTCTCGGGTCTGAACCAATTATTACATCTAGACCTCACCAGCTGTAAAATACAGAAGACTTCTTCGGCATCTTTTGATGGTCTAGAAATATTGACTTTTCTGACCCTTGACAAAAACAAACTAATCAGCATTCCAAAGAATTTACCAAAGACGCTTGTTAGGCTTTATCTCGATGACAATCAGCTCACAAACGTTCCAAACATGGCATTCAGTAGTTTGAAGTTTTTACAAGAATTACGCATGCGCAAAAATATGATTCATACTTTGCAACAGAATTCATTTATTGGTTTGAAGAGACTGAACCATTTGTTTTTGAATGATAATAGTATTGCAACTCTTCCGGGGAAGGTGTTTGATCCTCTCGTACATTTACTTTCATTGGATCTTGAAAACAACAATTTGGCAACGGTACAAAATGTTAGTAACCCGTTTTCCTCGCTTGAATCACTTAAATACTTGAATCTAGCACACAACGAAATCTCATACTTGCGGCCAGATTTTTTAAAGCATACAATTTCGTTAAGATATTTACATCTGGAGCACAATTTACTAGGCGATAATCAATCACACGACTTCGAAAGTGCATTGTTTGAAGGACTTAATAATCTCGAGGAACTGTATCTCATGGATAATAAACTCACTGTTATTTCTGACCATGTATCTCTGGATCTTCGTTCACTGAAATTTCTAAATTTGAGTAACAACCAACTTTCTAATTGGAAAGCAAACGTCTTTAAAGCTACTCAAAATCTCCAAGTTCTAGATCTGACAAAGAATCTCATAGAGTTTCTGGTGAAAGAGAACGTTCATGATTTTACAACCAATATGAAAAGTTTGAATTTGACTGGCAACCCGTTCCTTTGCAATTGCGACCTTCGTTGGTTTCGGGACTGGATGAATCGAACTAGTGTCGAGTTGACCAACAATGCCTCGTACCAATGTAAAGGGCCGGATGAATGGGCTGGAAAATCCTTACTGTCATTCGACAGGACTAAAATCAACTGCGTCTTCACTAAATGGTTTTGTATCTTGATTGCCTGTGTAGTCGAATTTATTATCGCTGTCATCATATCCGGTATGGTATACCACAAACGGTGGTGGATAAAACTGTTAATCTACAAACAGAAACAGAGAGTATGGAAGACTAGAAAATTAAATGCTGCAGATGGTTATAGACGTTACGGTGCAATTGAGGAAGCTGCTTATGAGTATGACGCATACATCTCCTGTGCAGATGAAGACAAAGACTGGGTACTTGACTACCTTTTACCAGGGGTGGACCGAGGGCAATTCGGTGAAAAGGTGTTTGATGGACAATACTCTTTGTATTTCGCAGACAGGATTCCAGCATTTGGTAAGAATTCATCATGCACGAGTATGCTTAAAATATGTTTCAATTAATTTATTAGTCTTTGGAACTGAATAACATTAATTTGGGGCCAAGTTGGCCCTCTTTTGCTTATCAAATGTAAAATGAATTTCAAGTTGTTCACATTTATACTTTTAGCACTGTATAGTGCAGGATTATTCTATAGAATATTAATTAGTACTCTTTAGTATTATAGACTCCTGTAGTATTGTAGCCTTTATTGTACTACTCTATAGCATTATACAGTATCCAAGCTTGTTTTCTTAAGCACTGTAGTATGCCATAATACTGTAACTTATCTTATACAACTGCCAAACTATATGTAAAACATTACACTACCGTACAACCTCTCTAAACACCTCTGAAGAGCAAAAACCTCTCCTCAAAGACAGATTTTTTATGTGCCAAGGCAGTGATATATGAACAAATTGACCGCCCTAGAACAACAACCATCTCTTCAACAAACAAAAGATGATGTTCCCTTTGGTGTTGTTGTAGAGAGGTTGAACTGTATATACAGATGGCAACAAGTACCAATTACGATTCGAAATACTCAGAAATAGTTGTTTAAGTTGCATGTTGTTCTTTTCTCGATTTGTGACATGTGGTCCTGTTATCCATTTATCTTGTATTAATTGGAACAAAGATTAATTTTGCTGTCAGACAATCTTTAGGTATTTTGGGAGCGTCAATGTCCAAATACAGGCGTAAGTGATAAAGTATCAAAACTATTAATTGAAGTAAACTCTGTTAAATAGCAGACGTACATTTTGATTTGTCACTTTTGGGCAAAACAATTATCCATATACAAAATCTGTATGAATAGGCTAATTGTGTGACACCTTTAAATCTTCAGAAGTCACATGATTTTTTTACTTTAACTGTTAACATGCCGCCGCAGTAACTTAAGAACTACCGGTATTCAATAAAATACGAAGAGATTGCACATTTATAACAATGTTAAATCTTTTTTTCTTTAAGGCCGAGCAGACGTTGGCAATATCTATGAGACAATGGGTCGCAGCCGCAAGATGTTCCTTGTCCTCAGCAAACACTACCTGCAGAATACATTGCATATGTTTGAATTTCATCTGGCCACAGGAATGAAGTATAAAGATGATAAACTAGAAATTATTGTTATCGACATTGGACTGGGACTGCCAGACAAAGAAGCATCAAAATCACTGATGAACGCAATACAGATAAATGAAGTTGTGGAATGGAGGAAAGACTCCGATGCACAAGAACATTTCAGATTCGAAATAAACTATATACTAGCGAGATAAATTTACGGAAACAGGTACGAAATAGATTAATGTATTGTCACGATTGTACAATAAAAGGCATCTTCCTAATAAAAATTTAGAGCGTTAGCTATATATATTGGTAAAACATTCAATGAAATGTGTGTAGATATGACAGTGGTTGTAAAGTCACGCAGGAATAATATTTCAATAGTAACAAGAGCTGTTTGCAAATCACGTGTGGGGGGGGGGGGGGGGGGGGGGGGGGGGGGGGGGGGGGGGGGGGGGGGGGGGGGGGGGGGGGGGG
>JAUMHA010335352.1:0-14259 GCA_032359765.1 Saxidomus gigantea | reverse complement strand
TAGAACACTTATAAATTATGAAATAACATCCGTTCCAGCGGTGTTGGTCGTTTAATAAACAATGATTTGGAGTACTGGTACGCAGTAATTAGCCACTAAGGCCGAAGGCCTAAGTGGTTTATAACTACGCATCAGTACGACAAATTATTGTTTATTAGAAGATAACAACACTGAAAAGGATGTTAATTCGATTTCGCTCATTTAACATCAATATGACGTCATGTTTACAGCGTATTGGTTCCCACGTTGTTTATGGTTTGATATAACATAACTCTACTCTTTGTATATAGAGACAATCGTGAGTCATGTTAGAATAAAAGTTGACTTTCATGATGATTTTTTTAACAAGGTTGTTAATTAGTTTTAGTTTATACTAAATCATTTTAGCTTGATTGTGAAGAAAGCTTGTCGCTTATCGAGTCAGTTCGCTTCCTGGAAAACTAGTACTTGTGGCACTATGAGAAGGTATGGTTATGTACCCCGTAGAGTTCGAACCCGCAACCTCTGGGATGAGCGGCAGACACCTTAACCTCTACACCTCTTTGTTAATTGGAATATAAGCGGAAGAGCTATGGCATTTTAATGTAATTTTTAAAAAACACTGTGTTTTATACTTTCAGCAATGAAACTTACACTTACCTTGAAGAATTTCCTATTCACCTTATTCACCAGCTACCGGAGATGGCCGGTCATGAAGCTACACAAATCATTGTCATAAATCTGCAGTATGGGGCCTCATTTTCAGGTCCCGGAAATGATATATTCCGTTTAGAACGTGCCACTGGAGATCCATCTGAGGCCCATCAGTCTAATTTCCTCCATCCAGCCTTATATTATTATGACAAATTACCAACAGGTTAGTATCACTTTCAAGAAAAATGTGGTTTTATATATAGGTCTTCTGGTGGTTGAATAGTATTTCTTCAATATAATGTTTTTGCAGTATTAATGATATTAAATGAATGATATTCTTGTGCAGAAGTGAGAATGTGAACTAACCTTTAATACTGAATTAGGATCTTTCGAGCTACTATGAATCAGCAAATATAATATATACAATGTAACGTGAAAGGTCTGTTTAGCTCACTTGAACGCGTGGTGAGCTTTGAGGATCATCAGATGTGTATCCATAATCCGATTGTCATCTACAGTTTGTGACATCTTTTGTATATTTGGATCAATTTCAGCAAAACTTCAGAAGAATTTGCCTGGATCATCCAAACTGTTAAGCCAAGAGCTTTAAATGACATATCCAAAAATCAATTTGCAAATTTGAACCAAACTTTTTTACAGGAATGTTCCTCAACATGATTTTTTTCCAAAGAATTTCTTTCTATGCAGAAATGTGGTGGCTATGGCAACTGAAAAGAAACTTTTAAAATATCATTTTGAAATGATTTCACATAAATAAGTTTTCGGAGATCTTGTACCAAGACTGCTCCAGAGTTTTTGTTTGGTTTTAAAAGGTATTGCCACCAGAAATCAGTTCACAACTGTTCAAAGTATTAAGTTTAGTTTTTTCTCCCAAAATATGACATCTAGGTGTGGTTAAAGGTTAGAACCTACGTATGAGCGGTAAAGGGTCATTTTATGTTAGTTTTCAACATCATTATAGTCATACCGGAAATCTTAAATGTTTGTATTAGACTGATTTCAATAAGATAATTAATGTTCCTCTGGTGACCCGAGCTACATAATTCCTTCAATTGAAATATAAATGGGCTAGTGTTTAATGATATGCCACTTTCATGAATTGTATTGGGAGACAAATTTTTCACACACAAAAATACTGGTTATGAAATAGAATGCATTAACAGAATACATCATTTCCAACCTGACTTACTTGCATGTCAATTAAGAGACAGATATGTTTTATGTGTCATTTATTTGACAAATTTAAATATTTGACACATTGCGGTGATGAAATATGTAATTAGTATAATTAAGTGAATCAAAACAGATAGTAGAAAGTGTTCTCATTTCCCTTTATAACATCTCTTTTATGTTGCAAAAAAGAATAGTTAATGTCTTTAAAATTGACATTGTTTGTGAGTATCTAGGCTAATTTGTAGCCAGAGATAGACATAATGTCTGGGTCAAACCAAAGTTGTTAGGATCATTAGTCAAATTTATGTACCTTTGTATAGTTTTGCTATGTACATGTACTTACAGAAACACAGACTCTCTTTTAAGTGGATAGTTTTCATTTATAGAAGTACAATACAAGAGTCTGCATTTGTTACACTACATGAAGCAAAGGCTCATAATGAGCTAAAAGATAATTGTCTATTGCCTGTACTTCCATCAATTATTACTTAATAGAATCATTCCAAGTTCATTTTAAAAGCAATCAAAATAAAACTTAAGAAATATGGGGTACAATGAACACATGTTGCCTTTCATTTCTGGAAAGGTAGGATAAAACTTCAGTAATTAGATCTAAATAAAAGGAAATGCAGACTTGAATAAAGTAGATACAAATAATAAACTTTAAAGTATATTTTGCTTCACATATTTTGCTATCAATTTAGGTTTAAATATAATTAGACAAAATGTGTTTACTGGTTCGTCTTTTTTGCTTGCACTACCTATTCCTTTAACTTTGACTGGTTTGCCGTTCTTCCATTCCTCCAGCTTTTTAATTTCAGACACAATGCGATGACAAGAGATACAAATATATAAAATAATTTCCTGAAGCAGTTCTGTTCTTATCTTATAGAAATTGGTCAATTTTATTAAATCTTTCAAAAATCTTGACACTGAATAATGGATACAGTCTTTTAAATCTGAGTGATTGAAAGTTTTTTATTTCTCTATTTTTTCTAGAGCAAGAGATGAAGTATAAACCTACGAAGGAACATTTACCACGACCTGCGGCCCTTCATCATATAGTTGAAGATTTCCTCACAACATGGGATGGTGCCACTACTCATGTTCTTCCACTCCGCAGGTAATCATCACTTTTCATTGTAAACTTGGTACTTTTATTGAAGCTGCTGGCGTATGATTGCTGAAATTAGTCTAATAAATTTACAAAACATTCTATTTCACAATGTACTTAATTTCCTGATAATCATGGTACACTTTAAGTCCTTAAACACAAAAAAGATGAAGGCCATAATGGCTTTATATTGCTCATCCAATTCAACAAAGAACATCTGTACATCTGTAATATTTTCATGGGTACATTTAGATACCTATTGTGACCTTTAAAGTGTTGACAATATTTTGCTTTTATGACCAAGTAGTTGGTCCCATGTGATAAAGTTTCCAAGTTGTCAGATATGATATCGATTCAAAATGCTGACTAATGTCATGTGTCGATATGAAACTCTTGATTACTTGTTAGATTTTTCTTTGATTTGACCAGTCATGACTGGGTACTTAAAATTGTTCAAAAGTTTTTGCCAGGTTCTTCTTGGTTTTGACCGCCCTCTATTATACATGAGCTAGAGGTCATCAAGACAAATATTCTGAACAATTTTATAATGATAGTCTACTAAATTTTGTATCTAGAATTTCCGGGAGTGTCCTTAAGGGTTTTCTTTGAATTGACCTGGTGATATACATGTAGTTACTGACCTTACATATCCCAGTTGCAAACTTAGAGTCTATTAGAATACTCTAAGTTCAACCATATCTGTTTATGAAGTAGGCAGTCAAAGTGTTCACAAAGGTAAATGCATAACAGACGACAGACAACAGTTGATAGCAAAAGCTGACTATGCGATAATGTTAGTTGGCAGTTCTTTTTTGACAGTTCTACGTGTTTTAAGACCTTTACTGGAAATTAACAGCTCACTAGATAACAATGTATTCATCATATATGTTGGAGCTGAATTTTGTTTTTTTCCAAAAAGTGTAAGGTCGGAAAAAAAATTCAGCTTTCGTGACTATTAGCATATAGTCCAAATAAATGTTTCTTTTGAAATCATGAATTGTTTCAATTTGCAACATAACTTGATCATAGGTTAGGGCACTATTTGCAAATGCATATGCATGTAAGTCTAATTAAGCTTTATGTTGAAATAACCTGAAAATTAATTTATTAAGTTGTTGCGTTGTTTATGTCAGGGAGCACACTGTTTTCAATGTAACTTATGCAGAGTCAATTCTAGTTCTGGTTAACTAAATAGTAAAGCCGCAGGAATTTCAAACCTCTAACCCAGAGGTTGTGGAAATGAATTCTGTTAGCGATATTTAACCTCTACTTTCATAATCCTTTCTGTTGGTGAAAGTAGAAAGTGCCGCCAAGAGCAGTTCATTTAAATGGCAAACAATTAAGTGTTCAGGTGATATTTAGAAATGATATAAACTAAACTGAGGTTTGATATAGTTTTTACAAGGATAAGATAGGGAACCATTTTTACGATTTTAACATTACCAATGACTTTTATTTTTCAGGTTCATTGAAAATATATTCAATTCTGACAGAAGAAATTTCTTTGCGGAAGACTGCATGGAGATGGCATTAACGCACACAACACTTCCACATACCTGTGAACAGTTCTACATGAATGGTCAAGGTTTTACAGGCAGTAATCTGTACCACAGTTACACGAGCAACAGTTAGACATACAGATGCTGTTCGATTAATGCATTATATGTACATATAGCATTGGGAGAGGGGAGTATAACGCTTAAGTTGGAACTAGCCAAAAACTCTACTGAAATACTGCTGATACAGACAATCTAAATTTACTGGAAATAACTAAACTAGCGTTGTTAAAAATAAAGAGCATATTTTCGTATTTAGTTACTTTAGAGTATTGGAAATACTTGATGATTTCATGTGATTGCTAGATACACTGTAAACAAATTCTCATATAATGAAGAAATAACGTTATGTTAAGTCGGCGTAACATAACGGAAATAAGTCAGTGGTCAGATGTTATCTGCATTTAATAATTCATTGTGAAAATGAAATTACATTTAACCACTATAATTCATTTGAAATAAATCAAGGATGGCATTATATCTCATGCATTTCACAGACAAAATGATGGTAACATTTAATTTTAAAGACTAAGTAAAAAGACATTGAAGGTTATATGTAATTTGCTCTTATTTTCTGTATACAATAGCAATATTACGATTCTTACAAATAAATTGCATTAGGTTATTGAAATTAATTGAAGACTACATGTAACCAGCATACATTTATAGAAATCAACTTAGGATTACAATTCCATAATTGAGTTACTTTCAATAAAATGAAGAGGGTATATTTTCTGCATTAATATATTGAGTAATACAGTGATACACGATATACTCAGAGGGAGCTATTGTGGTCAGCAGGTGTCTGTTGTTGCACATACATCTGTCAACATTTTGCTTCAAATGACTTCTTTTTAATCACTATGACAATTTTGATCAAACACCATAAGAATGGTCTTTAGATGGTCCTCTACCAAAATCTTTCAAACAAAGTATTCCATACAGAACTCTGGTTGACAGGGCAATTAGATATTTGGCATGTAGCATTTTATAGTGAAACTCTACAAAGATTGTCCAAATCAATGCCCCTGGGGTTAAATAGACCATGCTGTAGAGGACACTTGTCTGTGTATAGAGTTATAGGAAATACATGAACAATTATTCTTGTTCTGACCTTGTCGTGTAGGGCAATGATACTCATGCAAGCTATATATTTTTTACAAATAAACTTGAAACCAAATGGTTAAAGTGTATCTATCAAACGATGAAATTTGAATCTCAAAGTCTACCTTTTACAACCGCATGATTAAGATAAAGCTGTTAAACGCTATTTTTTGTTTTGTCATACCCCACATATGAGTACATAATCATTAACCATTTAATACAAAATATGACACTTAATATACTTCTATAATATAAAGTTTATAGACAAAGCGTAGTTCTTTTTTGAACAATTTTAATATGCCTGTGTAACTGCATATTCTCAACCCTGAAAATGACTTGCATGAAGATCTATACTTACTTTCTAAAATTATGTAACACATGGAAGAATTTCATAATTTTTAAAATCAGGTAACCCAGATTTTGACTTTGTACTATGTTATACAAAATGGAGAAATGTATTACAAAGTATGGTTTTTGATATGTTTTATTTTGTGTTATTTGTACTAAAGACAAGTGTTATTGAAAATTATTATTTGTTGCATTGTTTTTCATTGAAAATTAGAATTTATTTCAATTTCAAACAGTGAAGCATGTCTCCACTTTCTTTGCCAATTGGAATACATCAGTATATGACAAGTAGAACTTAAGGGTTTAAGGGAACTGATTTTTTGTCACTTTTGTTCCCCGAAGAATTACCCTTGCCAGTGCATTTTATTAACTTACGCCACACATATCCTTAAAAGGGATTTGAATTAGAGATGAAATATTTCTGGAATAATAGATATGGTACAGAGTTATGCTACTTTTGCATGATTTGGTGCATCGTTTCATATAGTCATGGGTCTAATTGTCGTATGACAAAGTGCTGAGCAGAGCCCTTTTATTTATCATGATTTTTCTTTGAAAACTTAGTGATTTAGCTGAAGTGAACTCCCAACAAAATACAAAATTGTACAAGCATTTTAAAATTCAACACAAACATAAAAAAGTACAGGATGTTTAGAATGTAACTACTTTTGTTTTAGAACATATATGTAAAAAATCAAGTTTATTATGATAATATCCAGTATATGTCTTAGATTGTTGCAATTGACAAAGACTGAGGTATAATTCTTGATATATGCAAGTCATTAGACTAACACTGTCCGAAGTTGTACATAACGCTTGTACCAGATGCTAAAAGAAAAGCTTATCATTTATTTGAGAGTGAGTTTGTATCTGGAATCGAAGCAATGTATAAGAGTTTCTTACAATTAACTCTTTGGAAATAATATCTTTGTTTTGGTCCATCAACTCCTGTTTTGTCTTACTCTACGTCTGCTGTCAGAAATAGAAATATTTCAGATAAGTAATACATTAGTTTAAAAACAGTTACATTTATGAAAACGATTATGTTTCTTGTTAAATATTTTGTTACCCAGAATTGTTATGTATTATATTCAGAGGCATCATATACTTAAAAATTTATTTTTTGGATGTTTTAGACTTTTGAATGAAACGTTCTCCATGTTAAACTTATTATCAGTGTTTAAAAGCTTGTTTTTGCTTGCAGTTTTTATTATAGACCAAATACATATGTTTGCGTTCATTCTGTTTTCAGATATATTCAGGCTATATCTAATATAATGTACTGGTACTTTTAAATTTTATTTTTTTATCACTTTTGTGAAAAGGGTTTATGAAATCTTGCACTTTATACAAAATTCTTAATTTTGGCATATTGTCTTATTTTGCAGTCTCAATGGACCCAATTAATTCATTCTGAATATTTTCATATTGTTTGAAAATATTACGATGTACTTTTATCATAGTCAGATTTAGATTCAAAGTGCATATTGTTGTCAGTTACATGACGGACATATATACACATTGTGGATAACTTCCTCACAGGTATTGTTTTATCGATTTTTGAAGTTGCCAATCCATGTGTATATAGGCCCAGTATGAGCTTCTATTATTTGTAAATATGGTATTTGACCGTATTGCAGACGCATAGTTTATCTGGGGTTTTTTAAAGACCAAGATGTTATGACTTTTATTGCAGAACAGCTAGCAATTTAGTTAATGGTGTGTAATACACTATTTTTCCCTGTACAGTATAAAGACATGTGCCTTGGTTACATGATGCCATAAAAATATGATTTTGTTACATGTTATTTGCTTGTTATGTTTGCTTTTAAGACGTGAGCACCGACTGTTGTATACTCAAATTGTTTGTACAAAAACTGTGTGTGCATTTGTGCTTGGATATGGTATAATACATGTATTTGCACATGACGCTCAACATGGATGTACATAGTTCTTGAAACAAAAATATTTTAAACAGCGAAAGTTGTGATGTCTCATGGGCCTCATTTCATTTTTCATTTGCTTCTGTTTTGAGAAAATGCATGTATATTACCAACTTGTGGGAAACAATTTTTTTAGCCAAATCGTTGAGAATTTATAGTTTATTTTCTATTTTATGGAGAAGTTTTAATTTATATGACTAATTTTGCTTGATCTGCAAAAATGTATTTATCTAAGAAATTACCATTTATTTGTTAAGTAAATGTCCTAGAGTAAGTTCATTTCTGACAAAGATTCTAATTTTTTTCTGTTTTTCGTTTAACAAGTTTTAAAGCATGCATAATATGCCAAAAAATTCCATTGAATTAAGCCAAAACAGACAGTGGTTATACAGGTTGCTAAAGGTTTTTAATCTTTTCACTTGTTCACTTTGTTCTTTGTTTATCATTGAATGTTTCAATTTAATAGGCAATCATGTTTGTAGAATTGACTTACTTATTTTTATAACAAAAATATTAAAATAAAATACATACACGCAGCAGTTGATAGTATTGTTATATGTTAGCCCTTAAAAAGCAAATACACATTAGTGATTCCAATATTGATTTCAAATTATTTTTCTTGAAAAGTTTGTGTGCTTAGAGGCTTAGAATATATTGCCTTTTGATTATATTAAGACACGATCATGTTGATTATCACAGTTTTCAAGAAGGAAATAGCTAAACCGTCTAAGTCATGGAATTTACATGTCTAAATTTGATTGTTTAAAGTCCCAGGATCACTTTAAATTAATGATATTGTAGAACCGTAGAACTATATTTAGTTTAAATCAATTCAAATAATGACATAACTGTTTCAAAATTCAGCCTATACCAGATCATTTGAATGTAACAGCTTTACAAAATCAATTTGTAGACTTTCCTTTCCATATCTGTGTTATTTCCTGGTAATGTCAGATGATTTGATATAATTTAAAGAGTGACTAGACTTTAAAATAACATGGATACAAAGTGAAAAGAAAACAAGTGGAAATGTTATTATTCTATTAATGGAAGAGATTATGAGAACATCGAAAAGCATTCAAGATGCAAATGTAGCAAAAATACAGATGTGGGAAAAAGAATGTGGAAATTGTGTGAACGTTTCACTACGCTTCTCTGTACGAAATGTTGCTAGCAATTATGTCAACGTTTCACCACGCTTCTCTGTACGAAATGTTGCTAGCAATTATACAAACTGAGAGTAAAATTTTTACTGCATCTATCAACCATTAATAATACCAGAAAAGTACAACCTAGCAATTTAGAATTATATTCTGGTATTCTGTTTATCAATGGCATATCAAATCGACAAAGTCTAGTATATTTAAATGGCTTCCATATAGATTTAACTTTTTACATAACAATTGATTGATAATAGAACTATCCCAATTTGAGGGTTTTTTTTAGCTCACCTGGCTTTGCCATATTTTAGGATGGATGATTGTTCGTTGTCCGTCAGTCGTTCGTCAACATTTTGATTCAAATGACATCTCTGAAACCACTAAACCAATGTAGATGAATCTATGCAGGAATGTTTCTTGCATGAAGCTCTACCAAAATTGTTCGAAGATTTCCATTCCATGCAGAACTCTGGTTGCTATGGCAAAAAATGGGAACATCCTTAAAAATCTCTGAAACCACAAACCTCAAAATTCCTTGCTCGGGGGCAACTTAGTTTTACATAGGCTTATAAAGGAAAAACTTGAGAATCTTCACTGAAACCACAAGGCCTAGAGCTTAGATATTTGGCATGTAGCATTTTCTAGTGGACCTCCACCAAGATTGTTCAATTATGACCCCCTGATCAAAATTGACCCTGCCCTGGGGGTTACTTAGTTTTACATAGGCTTAAACAGGAAAATCTTTTAAAAAACTACTTCTCTGAAACTATATAGGGCCTAGTGCTTAGATATTTAGCATGTAGCATTGCTAAGTAGACCTCTTCAAAGTTTGACCCTGGGATCAATATTGGCCCCAGTCAGGGGGTCACTTGTTTTACAAAGACGTATATAGGAAAACCTATTTGGTATGTAACATTGTCGAGTGGTCTTCCACCTACCTGTTCAGATCATGCCTCTTGGTGCAACATTGACCACATTCAAGTGGACTTGTATTCGGGTGAGCACTCTCATGGCCCTCTTGTTACTTATATAAATATGTTATATTTCCATGTTTTCGAGAATTTGCAAAAAGTAGAAAGACATCTTTTTTTGCAGGGAGTTGATGAAGCGGAGTGCTTGCCAGCTTAGAATCTGCAGGTTTGCAATTTGCTTGTTAGTTCAGATAATATTTTTGGGTCCATATGTTTAGATTATAAGGCAAAAACTAAAACTAACAAATATGTTCTCGTCATGCCTGTGTTGTTCTGACAGCATTTGAAGTACCTTCAGTGTCCCTATGCTTCCATATTATAATGTGCTAATTAGGTAAGAACTAGAGTGGCACGATTTAAGAATATTTTCCTTGGAAATTTGTTACCTCGCTTTCCACTCAAATTTTAAGAGAATACTTGGTTGAACTTTATTTCTGAAAAAAAAATTGTGATTGCTATAGTTGACTCTAGTCGCCTTGTTACTTTTAGCAGATGGATCAGCTGTGCCTCTCTACCAAAATTGTGAATCTTGCATACTAATTGATTTTCAGATTAAATTCATTGTATAATAAATTTATCAAATCAAGTTATGAAAAATTAGAAACAAAAAATATTAAAAACATTTCTAACACGAGCTGTTGACGTCACAGCCAATGGATTTGAAGGATAAATTTCTTAAACGATAGTCAGCCCGGTTAGCTCAATAGATAGAGCATGAGACTTGTCATCACGGGGTTTTGGGTTTGATTCCCGGGGCTGACCAACTAAAATAACTAACAGTCTTTCTGATGAGTTTTAAAACCGAGGTACCATCATATATGGGTGCTATATACCTGGCATGTAAAAGAACCAGGGGTGTCTCTGGAATTTGGGCGCTTTCTGTATCTTGCACTACCCTGAAAACCTACAATAACTAACCTCTTCTGGGGGCGTTCGTCATATGGATTATTCGGTACCAAGGATAAAACACTCGAGAACGATAGTAAGACTAATTAATGCTTGGCGATATTCGGGAGCTTCGACGGTACATAAGTATCTCTGACAAACTTATGAAACTACACTGCACCTGATCACCACAGAGCTATTTAAGAATAACATTTCAATATATGTTTTTTTTTATCTTTAATTGTAATTCTCATATTCCTATCAATATTCCTTACCAAGGGCAACTAGAAACAGCGACCGCTCAAAGTATACCAAAAGTTTCATATATATACATCTACAGTTACCAAGTGTTTAAATATCTACACGATTGTATTACATGAACTTATTATAACAATAATTTCAAACGATATTTTAATTGCATTAAAATGATACAACTGTGGTCAATGAAGGAGTGGTATTTCCTAAAAGATAATCTGCAATTTTCTTTTTCTACGAGAAGATTTTATTACTCGTATTTCATTCCAACTGGTGTTGTTTATATTACGCCCAAAAATCCCTATGTACAATGTACTGAAAAAAACAACAACAAATGGCCATTACTCTGTGAAAAATAAACCAAACGAAACCTGCCGAGATCCTGCACAACCAAGCTCGGTTCTAATCACTCTTGCTAGGTTTAATTCAATTCTGAACAAGGGTTTTGGAGATGAAACGTACTGTGGACGGACGGACAGACAAGCTGAATCCAATATACCCCCTTACTATTTTTTGTTGTGCGGTGATATATTAAGTACAGCACTTGACAGCAGATGATTAGAAACTTCAGCTGTGCCGGTTGGTTTATAAAAAGATCTGCTTTTTCAAGACGAACAATAACAATAACCAAATCATTTATCTTTACCACTGTGTTGAAACAAATTGCTCTGGTGAATCGACGACAAACAGCGGTCTTAACATATACTGTTAATCTTACACATTAATTGATATTAAGAAAATTTATAGAGGAAACATATCATGTCAATTCAAGCAATATGACTCTTGACATTTAAACAATGCGTTTTGTTACTAAAACGAAAATTGAAGAAATTTATGTGACGCTCGCCAGCACTAAAATAGTACTGACATACTAATAAAGCTACACTGCACATGGTCCTGATGAGAGCTGATCATAAATAACAACCAATATACGTTTTCATCTTTATTTGTAGTTCTCACGTTTCTATATATTCCTCATTACATCTGCCTTTTCAATTAAAGTTTTCAAATACATCTTTAGCTGTTACCTTTCTGTAATATCAATGATTATGTAACATAATTTCATGATTTTCAGTATTTTAAACGACAAAAAAAAATGTTTACATTTTAATGAGCCAGCTGTGGCCAGTGAATGAATAATATTCTCTTAAGATATTCTGAATTTAGATTATGTTTTTACAATTAAATTAATTTTATCTTTTAAGTTAGTGGCCATGGGTTAGAACTAATCTGACGATTTATATTGCAATAAACGAGAATGTTAGGAAATTAATTAAAAGCCATCGCTAAACAGTATAATGTAATACCTAAAACTATAGAATTTTCAGCAAATTATTTATCTGAAATACCGTTACATCCTAAGCACGCAAACTCTTCATAATTGCCAAGCAAGTATAGAAAATATACAGAAATATATTTACTTTTTTCGTGTATTTATCACTGAACAATCTTAAAGCGCTTGCGATAAACATGCACACCCAATAGACGATTTAATAAGATAAGTAAAGTCTCGGAATATCCTTTATCCAAAACAGATGACCACAGAGTGATAAACAGTTATGTCTAGACATACATAAATCGTGCTTAAACGCAAAACTTTATCATTTAGACAATTCTCGAAACGGAAACATTTAAATTGTATGCATCTAACGTAAATGAAGACTTTCTTTGGTGTCTTGTTACTGCAACCCAACACGTGTTCAAGACCACATCAAAATTGAGATAACCTTGCGAAAATTGCAACGTAACAGAAAACATGTATAGTAAAACCATCTATGAATATTCTAGTAGACAACCTGACAACGAAGGCTGCTATAACTTCTTCCGGACAGACTCAGTCGTTTTTCTCAATTGATTTCATTCCTTAAAACTCTTCATTGAATGAACCAAAAGTACATTCATACTTTCTGCCCTTCAGTAAAGTGTATATTTATTTGCATGTAATAACTCGAAATAATTGAAACAATTTGCTCATAAAATGAAAATTTCTGTGAAACGCGTCCTCATTTATGTTTAGTTCATAATTAATTCTATCGTGCTGGGTTCATCGTGACGCTATTCTTGTGAAGCGGCAGTTATGCGTCACTACCTTCATTTCCTGTATGTCATAACTAAGATATGTATTCGAATATATACGATGTATATGAATGAGATTTCTGTGTATGAACAGCTTTAGCGAAATACTTCCACGTATCTTTGATTACTTTTAAGATTATTAGTCAAATATATGATGTGCGGTTATGGTAAAAACACCCTTTTTGTCTGTTGTATTGGGGGTACAAATGAAGTTAGTGTTATGCAGTTCAGTCTGAAAAATCATAGACATTTCACTGACGGTGACAGCTTCTTCATCATCATAGCAGCGGAAGATGCCGAAAGCAAGAGGCGACACGCACACTACACTGAGTACACCATACTTGACGCATCACATGGACCTATTTGACACACTTTTCATCGTAATAAAATACTAACAGTATAAGAATCAAAGTACTAATGCATGCAGCATAAACGGTTCGCTACAACGTTTGATAAAAAAACTAACAACTAAAAGTACAAATTAAAAATATACAATAAAATTGAAATAATTTCAATTTAGGACAGAAATTATTATAGTTAGACCTAAACATTTCCTAAAGTTCTATTTATATCCAAACGCAAAAACTAAACAACCAAAGCATCATTTCACATGCCAACACGAGTAGCGTGGTACTGACAACACTTGTTCATATCCCTTCAACGAATTTGCAACTGTGAAGAGAGAAAGCAACATTTTTATTCCTTTTTATTCCTTTTTACATATTTCCCCGACCAGGAAACTCAAAGTCAACCACAAGTTTGCATATATCTCTTTTTAAACATGTGTTTGACAAAAGGACACAGGCTATTGTTGTCAGAATCATATTACTAATGTTGGCATTTACAATTTTAGGTACTGTCCTTACATTTCTTAACAAATGTATTTGACCTTGCAACGTAGAAATATTTTTATGTGTAAATAATCATCACAGGTTAAATTGTGTTTAGGTAAATTCTCCACATTATGCATGTGTAGTATGCATGAAGGGAGAAGTTCCATTTTATCCTGTGCATAGATTT